>UFQX01001806.1:0-152058 GCA_900497675.1 Arapaima gigas
GCTACAGCGCGGAGCCAGATTAATAAAATTTTCCTAAAAATCCAGTCGCACACGGCGCACTTTGGGTTAACTTTAAACGCCAGACGGCCGTTAAATGTGTAATAGATGTTGCCGGCGCTGCTCAAGGTTGTTGAGGTTTGTCGAAGGCACGCGATCGGAAACGACGCCGTGCCTGACGAAACGTGTGATCTTTAAGCCGCAGTGCGTTTGTTTGTTCTTGCCACGTGTAATTTTTGTCCCACACAGCTCCAAACGAGACCTTCGAATACATCATCGACGTTGAAGTGAACGTGTCCGACGTGAGCGTGATAGATCGGCTGAGGGACCTCGTGAGAAACGTCAACTTCCCCTACGCGATCAACGGCGCGATAGAAATCGTTTCTGTGAACTTAACAACCGGTAAGAGCAAGAATGGCTTTAATGTGACTTTTGAAATATTATTTTTCTGAATACGTTTAGCGGCTTTAGCTTACGTATGAAGAAGTTTAGGTGAAAAAATGTTTCCGCCTCGCTAACGTTCTTGGGAATTTGGTAACGAGGGCGCGGCGATGCAAAATCGAAGCGAACGGCCTCTCAAGGCAATTTGATGTGCGACAGCGTGCCGTTCGGGAGCTCGGGCACAAGCAGCAGATGTCAGACGTGATGACGTGGTCTCTGTTTCGCCAGTGTGCTCTCCGGACGGGACTGGGTACGGGTGCACGTGTGAAGACCAGTTAGCGTTTTCAAATAACACCTGTGCTGCGCACGCGCTCTGCGTCGGACAACACCTGTGGATGCATCATTGGTTTGCCCTCTGATGGGGAGCTCTGCGAGGCCATCCGGCGTAAGTATGGCTTCTCGTCGCATCTCGTGGTTATTTAGATGTTTTGTACGCTGCTTAAATCTTCATTATAATATGTGGGCACTTATGAGCTACAGTCGTTGGCCGTGCACTGGGTTTAGCAGTGTTTTCAGCAAGTCGCTAAGTGAAACGTAAAAATCCGCTAGCTGTGGCCCAAGCTGCCGAAATTGTCCTCAAAGCACTCGGGATAGTCACTAGTGTCGGCAGCTGTGACATATGATGACGGCGGCTACGAGTAGAAGTGAGGTTTAACTGTCGTTTGTATTTGTCTCAATTTCAGCCGTCCCGATCCCCCCGACACCACGTAAGTAAAGGATAATTTTCTGATTCGAGATAAGGGATTTGCCTGCACGTGAAAGTGCTGCGACGGATGTTTTCGAACGGCGTGCGCTCGCTCGGTCAGCTTACGAACGGAGCGAGGAGCCTGGAAGATGCCGTTGCTCTGTTCGTTTTTAAGTCAGAGTCACTCGTGCTACTAAGTCTGCGTCTTTAAAAAGTCTTCAGAGTACAGATGTTTCTGGAAAGGTTGTTTGTAAACTCGTGATTGGGCAACGGTACAGGGGGAAAAAGACATTGTTTTACCACTTATTGTGAGTTTCTGTTGTGAGTGAAATTAAAACGAAGAGCATATGAAGAAGTATGTGATCTCCCTGAGGTGCTGTTTAAAAATCTCAGTGTTGGCCGATTCTTCGTGTAAACGCGCGCGGCATCCGTCATCTTGTTCTTGATGGCCCACGTTGCGGTCGGGGCGCGCTTTACCGCCATCTATGAGCTCGGCAAGTAAGCGCAGAGCGTCATTTGGCGCCAGGAACGGGGGATTTCTCCAAACCGATAAGTGAGGAAGGGACAAATTTCGAAGATTTGGCACGTGTAGCGGGCAGCTGATGATCAGCTGGGTTAGAGTTATATGTTTTGTCTGTGCAGTGAGCTGAAATTTGACTGCTGTCTCTTTCTGTTTCGATTAAAGCTCCTCCTCCTTCTCCAGGTAAGTGCATTGTTCTTTTGACAACAACCATTTAGGCATTTCTCCCACCAGCAGGTGCAGCATTCCCATAATGCTGTAAAGGAAACGTTGAGCGGTTTGTTAGAATTTTAGGTGGGAAGCGAGCGTAACGTTAAGTTAAATACGTGCACGGTTTCACGTGTCGACAGGTAACGTCAGGTGTGTGTTGGCGCTACAGCGCGGAGCCAGATTAATAAAATTTTCCTAAAAATCCAGTCGCACACGGCGCACTTTGGGTTAACNGCTACAGCGCGGACCCAGATTAATAAAATTTTCCTAAAAATCCAGTCGCACACGGCGCACTTTCGGTTAACTTTAAATGCATTGGTTTGTTTCTGTTGAAGGTATGTGATTAAAAATGATGATGTGTTTGATTCTCTTTATTTATATTTATTTGGTTTATGTCAGGGTCATTGGAATGAGTTAGGAACATAAACTGGGGGATAGGTGTAGAGTATATTTTACCGATAATTCACCAGTTCAGAGTATAATTTATTATAATCTTGTGCAGTTTTTCGGAACAAAATAATCAGGTTGTTTAGCTTTGATATAATTTTTTTTTAAATCTTGATGTAGCTAAATATAATGCTTTTGATATAAATATTCAACTACCTGATGTTTTATCATAATTTTTAAAGTTGCCATGTGATAGACTGGTATCATGTCCACAGTGTACTGTGCCTAGCAATAACATTTCATTCTGTGATTAGTTTTTTACTATTGGGATTTTGCGTTTGAGAATCATTCACTGATGAAAATGAATTAAGGTGTGCTGTAGTATGGTTATTATTTCCACATTAATCATTTTCTAAAATTAGGGAAGACCAAAATACTTGTTTAAAGAGACACACACACTCTCACTAACAGTGTATTTGTTTTATTCAGTTTATCTGCATATTTAAAGAGCTTTCTGTGTGTCTGTATGTCTGCCTGTCTGTGTAGCATTGGAATTTCACCGTTAGTGTTTTCTTTGCCACCATTATGTCACAGTGGGGGGGGGGTTGGAGCACCTGGGCTAGACTGCCGTTAGTGGAGCCAGAATGGTGGGATGTAAGTGTGATCTGGGGACCGGTTATAAGATGCCATTTTGCGGTTCTAATCCAAAACAAAACCTGTTTTTCTTGCTGAAGATTTCAGATTAATAATAACACTGGGTATTTTTAAATATCAATGAATATAGTGTCACTGAGTATATATTGCTGTTGTGGTTGACGGCTTAATGGTTTATTGTTTGGTACATTGTAAGACAGTTCGTGAACAAAAAACCGAAGGGAGTCGAGGGAGTTTGGATACATGACGAGCCCTGCTGAAATAGATTCTCTCAATCCAGACAACTTTTGTGTTTATTTGTTTTGGTGTGTGAATAAATGTATTAATCAAATAATATAAATACTTCTGTTAATTGAGAAGTTTTGCTCAAGAGCAGCGTAAGTCTGTTATTGGCATCAGCGTGCCCTGTGTATCGTGTTGATAGGAGAAAAGTCCCACTTCCATCAACTGCCTCTAATCACACAGAGCTATTCTGTGAAATTATAATTCAGCTATTTATCTATTCTAAACCCTCAGTGAAAATTGTTCTTTTCTGCAGGTCCTTCAACAACAAAATCCACTACAGAAACTCACACAACTAGTATGTATTCATACTGCACATTGGTCATCTTATGAAAAGTTTAAAAAATCTGCAGTTTTTAAACATTTTTAATCTCTGAAGTAGTTATTCCTGTCAATAAATGAAATTGTTTCTTTTCTGTAGATTCTTCTCCAGCACAAACTAATACAGAAACTCCATCAACCGGTACATTTTATCAGTGATTTATTATACACTCAGTCATTCAGTAAATATCATTGTGAAAAATTATAAAGTGATCAGGATTTTAAAACAAAAATCAAAAACTTTTCAGCCGTTCTTAACCTCAGCAATAGCTTTAAATTCCTCTCGCTGAATGATGTTGTCCTTGTTTTCTGTAGATTTTTCCACAACAGGAACTACAACAGAAACTTCAACAAACAGTATGCAGTATAAGTTTTTCATCATGCTTTTACAGTCAAGTGCACAGTTAATTATTTAACAAAAGAAACCTTAAATATTGGTCACATTGTGAAAAAAACAAAAATGATGAATATTTTGACTTTTTTTTTTTTAACCTGATCAGCCAAAACCAGTTTGAAAACTGCATGGCATACATGAAATCTGTATTATTCTCTTCTGCAGATTCTTTGACAACAGACTCCACTACAAAAGCTCCAGCAACTTGTATGTATTTATTTCCATGCATTTAACTATTTATCTAAAGAAACCTTTAATATAATTATGAAAAAATGACTGTATATTTTGACTGTATATTTAAATTCCTGTCACTTAAGTTGTCCTTCTTCTTTGTAGACTCTTCCACAACGGAATTCACTACAGAAACACTCACCACTAGTGTGTATTTATGTTATCTGCTATTCAACATGCACTCATTCGGGAGATGTTCCCAAAACATTTAAATATTCATTGAAAGAAAACTTAAATATCATAATAAAGTCTGAAACAAGCAGCATTTTATTTTAAAAAAAAGTTATTTTTTCTGTAAATTGTTCAACTACAGAAACTCCAATACTCTTTACATACCATTAGCTATCATGAACAAACTATAACAAGAAAACATGAAGATTTTTTTTAAAACCTGTTCAGCCACTAGGGGAACAGTTTGGGGGGAGACCCATGTTATGGGAAGCCCAGTTTACATGTGTTTTGTGGACATGGAAAAGGAACATGACCCTTGGTTCCTTTGGCACTGCAGGAACATGGGGTACAGGAACCGCTGATGCATGCTAACTGCTGCCTGTATGGGTGCAGTCTGAGCTGTGTCATTATTCGCAGCATTAGCCACATTTCCATCCATACTTATAAAAGTGCAAGCAAGTGGTCTCAGCGCTGAATTGTGACTGAGTGTGAAGCTTAGTGATCTAGGAGAGCCTCAGAGTAGAGCTGCTTCTCGGTCGAGAGGAGCCAGCTGAAGTGGTTGGAGCATGTTTTAAGGATACCCCTTGGCAAACTCCCTTAGGAACTATACCAGCCATGTCCAACTGGGAGGAGACCCCAGAGCAGTGCCATGACACATGAGAGAGATTACATTTCCCACTTGGCCTGACAATGGTTGGGGACCCCCAGGAGGAGCTGGCGACCACTGTGGGGAACAGGAGGGTATGGGCCCACCCTCTCTGACTGCTCCCCCCTTGAGCCGCACTAGGACAAGTGGAACGGAAAACTGACTGTTCATTCATTTTTTTAACCGTAGAAAAAACTTTAAATTCCTACTACTGAAAATTGTTCTTTTTTCTATAGATGCTTCTACAGCAGAAACCAGTTCAAAAACTTCAGCATCCAGTATGTGCTGGTTATATTTCATAACAGTTTCACATTTAAGTGTGCAGATAGTTTCCTTACGTAACAAAAGAAACATAAAAATGTCAGTCACACCCTGGAAAAAAATACAGAAATAATCATTTAATTTATCCAAATAAACCTTAACTACTCTTATGAAAAGTCCAAAAGTCTCAGCATTTAACCTGAACAGCTGTTTTTAACTTCTGAAATAGTAATTCCTGTCACTGAGTCAACCTGTCCTTTTCTGTTGATTTTTCCACAGCACAAACCACTGCAGAAACTCCAGCAACCAGTATGTTTACCAGAAATTTTTAACTGTTCAACTATTTTTAAATTAGATTTTAATTCCTGTCACTTAAAATTGTTCTTATTTTCAGTAGGTTTGTCCACAGTGGAAACCACTACAAAAACTTCAATGGCTAGTATGTATTTATGCTGTTTATCTTTCAAAATTCATTGTGCTTAACATTTTATTCATTCACCTGAAAAGGTATGTGAATCATCATTTTTAACTGCCATCTTTAACCTATGAAAAAGTTTTAAATTCATGCATCCATCCACTATCATTAACAACTGAATCCCAATGAGGGTTGCAGTGGTCTGCAGCCCATCCAAGAATCACAGGGCACTAAGATATGAAATGACATCCTACATGGGGCCATTGCAGGGAGTAGCCACACACATTATGGCCAATTTAGAGGGACCATTGAACCTGAAATGCATGTCTGTGAACCATGGGAAGAAGCTAGATCATCCAGACACGTAGACAACATACAAACTCCACGTATGGTGAGCTAGTTTAGAACCAATACCCAAAGAGCCCAAACACTGTGGGGCAGCAGCACTACTCACTGAGTCACTGTACGGCCTGTTTTAAACCCCATCACTGAATAAAGTTGTCCTTCCCCGTGTAGTCTTCCATAGCAGAATGTGATACAGAAACTAGTACTTACAGTGAATTAGTGAAAAAAAATCACTTAATATAAAGAAACCTTAAATTCCATTATAAAACATATAACATTATCAGGATTTTTTGACCAATTTAAAAACCAGAAATAGCTTTAAATTCCCTGAATAAAATTATCTTTTTCCACCCCCAGGTCTTCCAACAACAGAACCAATTGCAGTAACTCTAACAAGTGGTGTGTAATCCGTTTTTCACTGTTGGAAAAAAGCAGAAATTGTAAGGAATTTATGAATTAGACTCAGATTTGAATTTCTAAAAAGAAACATGATTTTATTTTTTTGGTCAAATTTCCTACCCTGTCAGCTATCCTTGTCTTTTCCTGATCAGCTCCTGCCACAACACAGTCCGCTACAGAATCCAGCGTTATCAGTAACTCATTAAACACATCATTTAAAACTTGTAAAGAAGCCTTACATATCAGATACCTTTCGAAAAATAAAATCTAGATTCAGGATTGTTATTGATTACTTCACTCACTTGTAACATGGTACATGTGTGAAGAGTCAATGTACTGTAATCTTATGTATCCACTCTTTATTTTTACTGCTAGCTTTTGAGTTATAAACTCTTACTTATTGTCTTAATATCTCTGTGACTATAAGTGCACCAACATTTTTGTATGTTTTCTTTAAGCTTTTCAAGTGCAGATGTCATTTGCAATATTGGAAAATTTCACAACTGAATTAAACGATTCAACATCTCAGAAATACAAAACATATAAACATGATATAGAAACCTCAGTGAGTATCTTTTCTCTTTTTTATAGTCCAACGTTTTCCTTAAAATTGTGAAACACTCTTTTGCAGTCCTGCATGTTTTTACGAGGTTATTGTTCAGTACTTATTGGATTAGGTATGAAATTGCACACATAAAGAATTGTATATTAATTCATGTTTGTCCTAGCAGAGAATATGTTCATTAACACTAACATTTTCATTTCATTTAGCTCTCTGAAAGCTACAGCCAGAAAGTAATAGGTTTCATTGGCGTAAATGTCGAAAGATTCCGGTAAGTTTGCCTTTGATCGATAGAAGAATGTGTGTGTGTATATGTATGTATACATATTTCTAGATATTTTCTTAATAAAGGTACATTTCAATCTGAGGTGTAACTGGATTGCTTTGTGTTATATTCTTTGTTACTTTGTTACAGGGAGGGCAGTGTGATTACAGACTTTCTGATGGATACAGACTATTTAAACAGCTCTCAGATTTTAGCAGCAAACATTCAAGTCGCACAGGATCTTAATAGCAAGGGCTACAATGTTGTTCCAGACTCCTTCCAAGCTGTCCTTGATGGTAAGTGAAGAAATATAATTACTAGTAGTTTGTTACTTTTTCTGTAGGCAGAAAGTAAGTGTTTGGTAAATTCAGATGGCAAAAGAAACATTTGTAAACATATCTTTGCTTCATACAAACATTCACCCACAACATTCCAAACTCAACAGTTAAGGTTGTGTCTCGTGGCGCACGTCCCCCAATTAACCTTCAAACTCAAGGACCTGAGATGTCAATCTTTGGTTTAATATGTATTATCTGCACTTGTTTTCCAAAAACATCTGATGCTACTTTTTGTATTTACAAATAGTTATATCCTTAAATATAGACATTTCATCAAGAATTCATTTTTAATCTGTGTGTTTTCAGTATTTTTAGGTCGAACTTTGCCTCCTCCATGTGAAATATGGGAGGTTACATTGCATGTTAATGCTGTGTATGGAAGGAAATTACAGAGGTGGACCACTGTTGGTCAATGCATGGTTTGTTTCTGATCACACTTCTCCTTCTTGCCCTTTAAGGAACGGAACCTTTTACTCGAAACCCTTCTACTGTATATGTTGGTAATAACATGACGCTAACATGTAATCCACCAAGCACAGTGTCCAGTTTTTCAGGACAGTGGGCTTTTAATAACATTCAGCTACCAAATATCGGCAGATACTCAACCAGCAACAGGCCAACAACACTTACTGTCACAAGTGTGACCACTGCAGACAGCGGTAAGTTGCTACCTAGGGTCTACTATGCTGGAATGAGCAATGTTGTACACACCAATGTTGTCAGGTTTGTTAAACCCTACAGAGGTGTGCATAGAAGAATACCTGGTGTTCGTTTAGCTGCTGCTGTTGCAGGCTGCCTCAAAGGCGGTGCCATCTTAAGATATGGATTGATTGCTTTCAGTCACCAGGCTATTGTACTCTGGTGCACAAAAAAGCTCTTCGGGGTCCTTCTTACCAACAGCCTCCCACCATCCATAATGTCATGCAAAGACTTATTAACTGTAAGCTCTTCTACCCTGAAGGGGCCCTTGTGACCATTAAACTTATTGTCTCACTTTACAGAAACTGTTAACTGTCTTGTCATTTGTTCTTTATCGGTTATTTATTTACTCATTTATTTTGCACTTATTTTGTAATGGGTCCTCTGTTTTGGTCAAAACCTGCTTTGCAGGTGATTTCCCTGTACCTGTCAAATTATATCCTATACTGTTCTCTTTTGAAAACAGACCAACCTGTAATAGTGTAATTCAGCTCTGTACAAAATATACAAAATAAGTGATGGAAAGGAGTGTTAAAGGGTTAGAGCAGCACTGTAAAAGTGAATAATACTAATATGAGGTCGACACATTGTACATAGCTTTTAAAAGACTGTTGAGCAGCACTAAATGTCAGGTTTAAATATTTTTCAGCCGTCAGCATATCTGTCTGTAGCATCTAATATGCACGTGTTGATGGGAAATGCTGCAGGTAAATACAGCCAAAACGGGACGCATCTTAACTGTGTAGCACAAACATATGTTACTGAACACAATCCCTTTGTAATATGTAGTAATATGTAATGGTTTTATTACTATTTATTATTTCATCTTTACGTGATGTAATTTTGTATAATCTGGAGCACTTTGACAGCTCCTAGGTTATTATTTACATTTGTATTATATTGGTCCTTTCTTGACCAGACTAATAGGGACTGGGGGTCATGTCCTGTAGTTGACCAGTCAGTCCAACGTATCCTAAGTATGATATTTTTTAATGATTTGGACATTATGGTAATCTCAGCATACTTTGTTTTGGAAAAATATGCCATAATTTGAAGAAGTAAGGTCCCCTTCCATACTGAACACAATACAAGTAAACAAGTTATACAAGTAAATGACTTGAACCATTTAAATGGCTTCATTTTAACATGTATTGTTTCCCTTTACCATTTACTAATTTAATTTTGAGGAAATATATTTTAAACATTGTGATGCAGTGTGCTGTGATCATCCATTTGCCTGATACATGGTCATACATAGATGAGCTATTCTTGAGTTTGTTAAACCTCAGGTGTGTGTCATATGAAAGTATGTTCATAACAGATTCTGTTTTCTCACCTCTGAAATCACACCTGATCTTTCACAGGAATGTACACATGCCTTATGAAGGATACTGTTCTGAGATACACACGGCAAGAAGTCATTACCATTCAACCAGTACCGTCCATAAACCTGGACAGGTCACGCATTAACGTCTATTGTGACACTATGCTGAATGAGGCGCTGAAGTGCTGTGTCACATACAGCAGTGATATTAAATTTACAGTACAGTGGCAGAATGCTGCTGGAAGCGTACTATCAACAACAAGGGGTAATAATACTTTATTTCCTTTTAAAATTTAATCCATGTGATCTAATTCAATATGTTGAATTGTCTACCTTCATCGCATGTGTAAAAATCCAGTTAACAGTCTAGAAAGAATTAATCGTTTCTATCGATTATTGTGCATTTCTGTTGTTAAAACTGCTTATCTGACTGTGGTAATATGTACACCTGCTAGCTCATGGTCATGTTGATCCGGAGGATTTACTGAAAAGAATACAGTGTTAAAGGAGAAAGGGAGAATAACAAAAAAAATGATCTTTTTTTACACAGACAACACAGAACCCAACACAAAATGCATCACATTCATGTTGAATGTGGCACCAACAAGCTGTTCTAATGCTCAAACATATACATGCTTGGTGAATTACGGAGGACAAAATACCAAGGCGGATGCTACTGTGAGCTTTTTCACAAACGGTATGTATGCCATATACAGTTTTTTTTAATAACTCTCATTTCCTCTCAAGTCTCCCAGAAAAATATTCCAGATTTTGGTAGCCATAGATGAGTTTAACAATGAGAACCCCATGGAGGCCATATTATTTGACGGCAGCATCAGTGATCAGTCTCCAGCATTCTGTCCCACTTTTTCATGTTGATGGCCATGAACTTGCATATCGTGTTCTTCAATGTTTTGCTAAAGTGTTGCACTAGCCAATCTGTTTGGGGACACTTGCTCTGATTGCTGTCATCTGCACAAGTTTGTACACCTCTTTTAGAGTGTGGAGCATGAAGGACGTCCCTTGGTTGGCAAGACTCGTCTTAGGGATCCCCACATGGCAAAACACATTAAAAAAAATGCTCTGCTCTTTGCCTCAATGTTGCATAAAGCGACCGCTTCTGGGTACCGGATTTAGCACACAAAAATACGGCACAGTTTCCGGAAGATCAGGGTTCACTATAACCCCATTTGTTTCATCACTTATTCCCTGGCATTGTGCAGAGTTTTGTCTTAAGACTGTTTGAGTGAGAAGTTGCTAACCTCATCCATATGTGAAAGCAGAGGAGCTTCAGCTCTGCCTGGAGATGGGTCCAAATCGTCAGTGCAACCCCCATTGCCAACTTTGGACATTATTCCTGCTTAGACATTGGTTTGGTGTTGTCAGGGATTCTCAGAAGACGATAGAGGTATTTGGGTTCTAGCAATCGTGATCGATGAAATGTGTTGTAGTGACCCAGAAGTCTTTTCCAAGGATCATGGGAAAACGTCAGCATTACTAATTGCTGTTTGCCTGCGGCTGAAACCAGACATGGTATAATTTGTGTATCTCTGTGTATGGAGAAAATTTTTTACAGTTCTATCACACTAACAATGCCCTTGGTGGCACCAGGCTCTGGTGAAGCATGGGCTGGTGGCAGCCTGATTCCAACAGAGTCTGGGGTTCCCTCCACGGACACTTGCCAGAGTGTAGTAGGTATTAGCTTGGGCGTAGTGCCCCCCCTCTGCAGGATCTGAGGTGTGAGAGGTATGCATCACTAAGTTGGGATGACCCACACCAAATAGTCGAAAAGTTGTGGCTGATGCGACCAGCCTCTCTGTAGCATCAGCACTCTGGAGGTTGACATACTACAGGGGCTTTTTGCGGAGGAAGCAAGGGAGGAGGCTGGTACAAGGGCAACCGGGGACAGTGTATATCTTCTTAGAGCTAGCAGTTGTAAGTAAGGTGGCCGGTTTTGGGGGGTTTCTCGTGGGGACAGATTCAAGACTCAATCACTAATGAACAGTGGGGTCAACCAGAGGGCCTTTTCGTCCTGGGTCCAATGACAGGTAGTCATAGTGTGCTCGCAGACATTGAGGAAGGCCTTGGGTCTTCATGAGGGTTCATCTTCAGGAGTTGCACCTGCTGGCCAGGCCTTTGCAGAAACACTCAGCATCTCCTGCGTGGCTTGCTGTTCTCCAACCATCTTTAACATAGCGCAATGCTCGTCCTGCTGGCTTGTGGCAATCTCCAGGTAGGTCACAGTAAGCTCACCAAAGAGATGAAGAAGAGATGTGTCATCTATGGTGGTCAGCTCACGTTTGTCCCAGCTTTTGGCATCAGTGTGACAACTGCATGGTTTGAGGGACAAGAGGAGTCACAGCTGCAGCTTTCTGTGGTTTCAGTGCTTTATTTGAAACTCATAGGTCAGGGAAAACTGTGGTCAGGACAGGTGAGTGTGTTCTCCCCTCCCAGAGGAAAAGTCTTCTTCCCTTTCACAGCGAAGCCTTAGGTAGGGCTGTCATGGAAGCTGTGTGTTGTTTGACTGTAACTGGTTAGATATGTCAGGGTTGGTAGGGAGTCGAGATGTGGGTTGTGTACAGTGGTGTGTGTGTGTGTGTGTGTGTGTGTGTCACATTCCACAAAATAAACTTTTCAAGTAACGAACCAACAGTCTCCCTAGTTAAGTTAGTAAGTAGGGGACCAACTGTATGGTATAATAAGCACAATTAAAGGTTCAGTTTGGGTAAAATGGCAAGTAATGTAGAGTTGTTTTGCCACTGAAGGAATTTGTTATGTTTTTATACTAATCATGTTCCTCATCTATGTGATGCAGCGGTGTCTTGTAAGGATCCTCCATATGGACAGGGGGAAGAAGGAAGCGAAGCTGCTATAGGTTGTCAAATGAATTATGAAGGCAACATTATTGCAGTTTGTAAAAAAGGAATCTGGATAAATAAAACAAACAACTGTGTTCTGAATGTCATCAAGGAGCTGCAGGTTCAGTCCCAGGTAACGTGCTTCAAATATAACAGAATCAGTTCAGGCACCTGAATGTGAACATAAGCAAGTTCTTCTTAAGTTGTTCTAGCCAGATATTACTGTGAAATACCTTCCAACACTCATTTGTTGTACAATTTCTTTATTGAAATCGTTTGTTTTACAAATTACTTTGATAAGATAAATAGTTATTCATAATTTATTGGACTGAACTTCACACATTAGTGAATTGTTTGGCTACATTACTATTTGAAATGGCTGAAATATCTTCTCAGTTATAATGACAACATGCTGTAATAAGTATAGTTTACTTAAACTACATACAAAATATCTTTTATTTAAGATGAACTAAGCCTGGCAATGCTAATGGGTGGCACAGCGGTGCAATGAGCTGCACCTTCGCTGTTCAGGAAGAAGTATGAATCCAACTCACTGCAGCTTGCACGTTCTTCACAAGTTTTGTGTGGGTTTCCTCCCACAGTCTAAACACATGTGTTTCTAGTTAATTGGTTGCTGTAAATTGCCAGTAAGGTGTGTGTGTGTNTTTTGTGTGGGTTTCCTCCCACAGTCTAAACACATGTGTTTCTAGTTAATTGGTTGCTGTAAATTGCCAGTAAGGTGTGTGTGTGTGTGTGTGTGTGTGTGTGTGTGTGTGTGTGAGTGAGAGAGAGAGAGAGAGAGAGAGAGAGAGAGAGACAACCTTGCAATTGGCTGGTATCCCACACTGGGTGTACCTTCCCTTTCTTAATGCCCAGTGATTCTGGGAGAGGCTTTGGGCTGCTGAGCCTCTGACCAGAACAAGCAGTTACTGAAAATGAACAAGAGTGAGTTGTTCTAGTTCATTACCACGGATAACTAACAACACCTTTCAGGGGACCATGGTGATACCTTGCTTGTAAAGTACAATCATAAACATAAATCATATTATTGAAATGTGGGCAATTGCTCATTAGTGGGAGGAGGCTTGTGTTGCCTTGGGCAGGTGAGGTCACTGCCCTCCCTTTTTGCTCACCTGTGCTCAGGTGCAATTGAGTGAGCAGCATTTGAGGAGTGTGTTACTTTGCATCGTGGAAAAACACAGAAGGATGCGTGTGGTTCATTGTGTTTATAGTTCCAATTTACCACAAAAGTCATGTAGAATAGAGTTAGGAAAAGGTGTGTGCCACACACTGTTATGTTTTTGATTTAATAGTACATGTCAAGTCGTGACGGCTGTAATAATGTAATGTAATACATGTATCTAAACTCTGCTTCTTATCCAAATTCCTCACCACAGATGTTGACAGAAGAGCTCTTGCCAGTATTTGCAAACCAGCTGGCAAATGTAACAATAATTAATGAAAATGCTATACAGGAGTCACCTGCCACTATCTTTGCAGTCGTGGAAATCCTGAACAACATCGCAAATGTTTCAAGTAACATCAGCATGCTGGTGATGAAGGTGTGGTGCACGACTACCTGCCTGGGAGATGAAAACTTGAGTTCAGCTGAACATGAATGTTTTCTATAAAAACATTTTAAACAAGTTGATAATTTACTACACCTTACAGAGAAAACTGTTTAAAAATAGTCTTTAAAATGTGTTTAGGGGATTAAGAAAACCAACGTAATAACATGTAAAGTTGAGCTTTTGAAAGTTCAGTGAAGGTACTTGATCAGGTATTTCTGGTAACAATGGAATGTCACAGTAGGTTCACTTTAGAGCTTTCTTTGGCCTCACAAGTTTTAACATTTAAAGTTTTATTAATATTGTCACAAAAATGTCATCGTTTGCAGTTGTTTTGCACTGAGCGCTCATAGTGACAATGTAAAGTTATTACTTTTTATCTGACTCACCTTTGCTGTTCCCTTTTCAGGATATTTTGGCCACTGTGAATGTCTTAGTGGCACCTGGTACAAACAACAGCTGGAAAACTCTGAACAACGACACTGAAAAGGCGAACACAAGCGCAAGCTTACTGGGATCAATGGAGACCATTACAGGCTCTCTGTCGCAAGACAGCTTCACGATAAATACCGCCTTCATCAGCCTGCGGAAAACCGTATTTACACAAACCTACAATGAAGATCTGAACTCATCTCACATACTCATCTCAGATCCAGGTTTTCCCAGCGCCACCATCACCACCGTTGTCTTCACCACTATGGATATCGTCCTACCAGCAAGAAACAGCAGCGAAAGTGCTACTACCACTACAAATACTACAAACGTCATCAACGGAATCGTGATGTTGGTGAAGTCGAGCGCCAAAGTTCAAAACGTGTCCCTTAGTTTCGATAAAAAGAACAAAAACCTCGGGAATCCGCAGTGCGTCTTTTGGAACTTCACGCTCTTTGACGAGGCTGGGGGAGGCTGGGACAGCTCAGGGTGCAAAGTACAGCCCAACGGCAACAACAGCGTCTCCTGCGTCTGCAACCACCTCACTTCTTTCTCCATCTTAATGTCACCTTACATACCCGAAGCGATAAGGATTATTCTGGATTTCATCACGTACATCGGCGTGAGCATATCGATGGCCAGTCTCGTCTTGTGCCTAATTATCGAAGCGTTCGTGTGGACTGTGGTGACCAAGAACGACACGGCGCACATGCGCCACGTCTCCATCGTGAACATAGCCGTGTCGCTGCTCATCGCCAACATATGGTTCATGGTTGGCGCGGGGGTGTCCGATATAGGCCACGCGACACCAGTGGGTCCCTGCAGCGCAGCCACCTTCTTCGCTCATTTCTTCTACCTCGCCTTGTTCTTCTGGATGCTCATCTCTGCTCTCTTGCTATTATACCGCATGATCATGGTCTTCTCTGACATGTCAAAGTGCGCCATGATGTCCATCGCCTTCTTGGTAGGGTACGGTGCTCCCCTCATCATCGCTGTGATAACGGTGGCTGTCACCGCGCCGCAGGGCGGCTACTTCAGACAGGACAGTGCCTGCTGGCTCAACTGGTATGAGACCAAGGCCCTCCTGGCTTTTGTGATCCCTGCCTTGACCATTGTGGCGATCAACCTCATCATCCTGGTTGTGGTGCTCATCAAGATTCTCATGAGGGGCGTGGGAGAGAACCGGCAGCCTGATGAGAAGAACGCCCTGCTGGTTGTTGCCAGGTGTGTTGCCATTCTCACGCCCTTCTTTGGTCTCACCTGGGGCTTTGGAATTGGCACTATGGTGTCGCCGTCAAACGTCGGATTCCACGTTGTGTTTGCGGTTCTCAACTCGTTCCAGGTACGTGTCAACATTCAGAAACGCTTCACGTTGGGTGAAATAAGGCTTACGTGATTGATAGACCTTCATTTTCCTCCTACAAATTACTGTGGCATCAGGAACAACGTTGATTGTTTTTTACTGTTCGACTGACTGCACATTGGGTACCTTGTAACATGTACTCCAGAATACTACATTTGTGCTGAATTTTTACTCACCCCAGGCCTTCTTTGTCATTTAACCTGAGACTGATGTACAGTAGAAATGTAGTTCACATGAAACCAGTGCTGATCCTGTCCCGTTGTGCTGAAATACTTATTTTATTGTCAAGTACAATTTGCACATGAATGCTGAACGAGTAGAGCCCTGTAACACTGTCAGCCTTCACCATGATGCCTTGCTAATGCCACACTGACAACTCACCTTTGTTTTTGAAGGGCTTCTTCATTTTAATATTTGGAACACTACTGGACAGCAGGGTAAGTGTTACTTTTTTAACTTTTGAAATGTTGCTGGAAACATGACTTTTTTCATTCTAACTGACTGATCATTTCAGTGTATCACTTGTGTTTATTTTAAATGATTCTGCCATATTTGTAATGTTATTATGAATAAAAAAAATCTTACATTAACAAAGTACAGCATAATATCACAAAATTAGATAAAAAAAATACATTTGCAACTTGCCTGTCACAGCCCCTGGGAACAATTCCCCAAATCCCCAGCGGGGGTCCTACTGTACCTGGCAGTCTGGACACACCTGTTCCCTCTTTGCTCATCACCTCGCTCCTTAAAAGAGCAAAACTCGCACATTCTCATTGTGGAATCTCGAGAGCAGCGGCAGCAATTGTCCTTCTCCCCACTCCTCCTGCCCCTCCTCCTGCCCCTGCCCTTCCTCCCTCCTCCTGCTCTTCCTCCTCCTGCCGCTGGCCCTCCTCCTCCTCCTCCTCCTGCTGCTCCTTCTCCTTCTGTTCTTCCTCCTGACCCTGCTTGCTTTAGCACCTGTCAAGGTCACCTGTCTTCACAGCATCTATTTGTTCCTCATGGCACTTTGTCACTGTGTATAACATTCCTGCACCTGAACTGTGTCACTCGTCACCTGCAGTGCACATGACATTATTATTTACCATATTTTAGCAACTGTTTTTTATTTTGCCCAATATTCTGCTGTTAAGAAGAACATTAATGAGAGGAAGTGCAAATAGGACGATTCCTTCCGTGTCTCCCTTGTGTCTGGACGTCATTTGGAATAAACTACATTTTCACTTGTATTTTGACAATTAACAAATGAGCCAAAAAATGACTATGGATGACAACGTCGTGTTGGAAGGAGTTTGAAATTCTTGTTTACCAAACCTGCATTTACTGAATAATAATAATATATCTGTTGTTATTTTTTAAGTTTTTTGTACACGTAAACCACTAAATATTTTGGTTTCATAAATGTTTCTCTGATTTATTCTTTGGTGATAATTGTGGAAAACATATTAAAACAGTAATACTGCTGTGCACTGGACTGTCTGGTCCCTGAAATGTCCGGCCCCCCAAGGTCCAGCAGAGAGCCTGTGTTCCAGTGTAAACACGTTAGTTATCGTTAGTTGTCGTTTACTCTGTGCAGCATTTTTCATCAAGTTGGGAATTTTCATCCGCAGGTTCGAGCAGCAATTGCAGGAAGATTCTCATTTGTTCATTCCCTCACTGGACGTACCAGGGTAAGTTGTCCGTCTGCTCAGTCTACCTGTACCTGCGTTAACCCTGACAGACCAGGACCGAGACGGCAGACAGCACTTTTTTACACTCTTTACTGGCCCCCGTTTGGCTCACAGTTGTGCGCCGCTCTTCACTTCTGCTGCCCCCAGATACGGCTTTTTCTGCCTCTCACAATTTTTACAGCATTCGAGCCAAAAGCTACTTTTGTATAGTGCTGGAGTGTTGTTGATTTGTTGATTTTGGTAAATTAAGTGAATAATAAACACTGCAAATCTGGCTGTTGCTGCCTTATTCTCATTCACCTCCCAGACCAGACAGGCCTCAGTGTAACTGTCTATATAATAGGATATAAAAGTGCTGCCCTCAGGATGTAACGTCTTTCAAAAAGACTTTCCTTTCCTCCTATAAGAAATATCAGGGCATCATCTACACCATCACCTTTACAGTATTTACAGTTTACTGCCTTCTTATTAAAAAAAATAAACATGAGATAAGGAGGACTGGCTGGCCCGCCGTCCAGGGCGGTTTCGTCACTGCCACTCGCTGAGACGCTCCTGAGGACCAGCGGCGAAGCCAGGTGGACGGACGGCTGGATAAGAAGGAAGATTTAGCTTCATTCTTAAGCACACGAGGGCTGGTTTCTGTGTGGACATTTCAACACGTAGGAAACCGATGTTGGCTGAATTGTCAGTTACCGGCTTCAGAAATAACGTGTCGTATTTACTTTGTGACAGACAACCAGCGGAGCTACGTCCTCATCCAGTGGGTTTATGCGCCTTGGGAGAGGAAGAGGCAGAAGTAAGAGCTTTTGATTTTATGTTCTTCTCGGCACTCGGCCCGCTGCGTGCAGAATACTGGCAGCAGGTCGTTTTTCTTCTGCTCTCATGCAAAATAACCCTCTAAATGTTCTTCTTTTCCAGATATGTACAATCTTGTAGAGGCTGCAAGTTCAAATCAATCTCACCCTTCCGAGTCTTACACCAGCATTTAGAGTCCCTGCGTCTCGATGTTTCTGGTGATCCTTCTGTTACCTGTTTAGCTGCCTGTGTTGATTATAATGAGTATTTCCTTACAAATATTATTTTAAACACTTATTATTGTTTTGCATACCTGTATTCATTTAAACTTCTGTGGGGAAAATGTGGTTCATTATTCATTTTTGCACTGTGGGAGGAAGCGAGAGCGCCAGGAGGAAATCCGCTGAGGATGGAGCCCAGGTCCAGTTGCACAGCTCACTGCGTCACTCTGCCTCCCTGTTACTGTCAATATGTGGAGTTTTTGAAAAAGACTTTTTTCATGTAGAAATCGTAGGTTCTGGTGTATCGTGTATAAAACACCTTTACCAAATGCAGAATCAAAGTCATCGTAAAGCACAAAACAATGACTAGAAGGTGAGAACATGAGGCTTTGTAAAGCAGACAACATTAATGTCGCTTCTTTTAATAGGAGCTAATAAACTGGTGTCGAGTGCAAATGTGCTGTACATCACAGCAGCTTACTGAGCAGCTCAGAGTTTTGGCTGCTGGTGAAGGTAAAGTTCTTCCCAGAACTTTTAATCCATAACAGCTTCGTTTGACGTTTGAACACCAGGAGGAAATGAAGGGCTACTGAACTGTTGTTCGTTGCGGTTTAGTAGAGAAACGTACAAATGACTCCGAGCCCAGCACGGTTGGTAAACTACAGTGTAATCTGTAAAAACACAAGTAAAGCGGTGTAAATAATACTGATCACTTTGGGACTTTGTAACTTTTAATATAAAAGAATAAAATCCTTATGAGATGACTGTGTGAATGATGTAAAATATGTACATAAGACACCTTCATGACAATTAGGGTCATTTACAGTAAAGACCCTTTTAATGTTTGTTTTTTTTCTTATTCTACAGTGACTTAAAGACCTAAATGTGACAAAATGCCTGATTTTGAACAAACGGCCTTTTCCTAGAAACACGCGATCTGTGCCAGTTCTGCCGGGAAGAAGGTTTGATGGCCGCGCTGCTTGGGGAGCTTCACTCCCTTGTTAAATACTCACCCAGCTGGTTAGAAACGCTCGGGCATTTCGACTGTATGATCGGTGGACTGACTGGATCATTTCGCACACTAGTTGCTCATTTCCTCCATGACTTCAGCGCATTCGGGGACTCTTTCGTAGCCTAAAGCCCAGTGATTCGGAAAGAGCTGCCGCACCCTGACCGGGGTTCGGGGTTGATGGTGATGACGGATGGGTGGAGAGTCGTGAACGAGTGGTTAACATTCAATTCATATAATTATAACATCATAATTATGCATAATCGCTGCAGCCAAACCGCCGTGTGTCTTCGCGATGTATGTTTTGCGCCCCTGCGACTGACTTTTTGTGTCTCTTCTGGGAAAAACAGTCATGTTGTGCCCATGTTTCCACCCGTCGATCCCAACACACCCAAATGCTGCTGCGTCACGTGGCTGTACTTAATGCATTTATAAAAACACAGAGTTTTCCTGTGGAAGGAAATTAGATCTTCGCTCTGAATGTCTGTGCCTGACGTGACAAGCTGTACATTCACTTGTTTTAATGATGTGAAGTTTATTTTTTAGCTTTAATTTGCATTTTGGGGCCTGCGCCTCTGGCTGAAGTGACTGTGCCATAAGTTTCCGCCCTGGTTCGAATCACACCTCCCTGGGTTTAATACTTCATTAGCATATGAAGCTTTGCGACACGTGAGGACGTCTGATGGGGGATGGATGACCACAGTAAGGACCCTTGTGTGACTGGGACGGTGTGGGTGGCTTAAAAGGGACCCCTTTGCATCGCGTCAGGGTTACTTACAGCTGCACCATGATCCTCCAGTAGCATCTGCTGCTCCAGGGCACCCCATAGGAGCCAGAACAGCAGCTGAAACGCGAGCAGCGGTTCAGCGGAGTCCGGGCTACACGGTGAAGAAGTTCCGTGGCTTTATTTGATAGGAGATTATTTGTATATTGACTGTGGACTTCTGCTTATAGCTTGTGTTTTCGTGTTAGGAAAGGGCTGGTTGGGAGAAGTTTTCGGTGTCAGTTCAGTTCTGCGAGAAGAACCATAAAGGGAAGATGTGCCGAATCAGCTCAGTGCGGGGGGCTGCCGCCGCTTTACTGCAGTACCGTCTTGTACGCCGTTCACTTGTCTCTCTCTGGTCCACGCAGTGCAGGTTTACGACTCAAATCTGTTTTCATCAACATTTCTCTTCTACACTATAAGCGTATATATATATATATATATATATATATATATATATATATATATATATATATATATATATATATCATATTTCACCGTATATCTACAAACATATAATCTGTGCATAAAGAACCAGGCAAAGAAAGGAACACACTGAGCTTCATCGATGTAGAGATGATTCCCACTGGAGATTTCATACACGAGTGAGAAAAAGACATGGAAGGAGAGAGACACACAAGTTAATGCTTAACTTTAGATGTGTGTCGGATGACACTTGAAATGACCGTAAATGTGCCGAACTCGCTGCCGTTTTACATTGCTTAATATTACAAGAACGGACAGAGGTGACAGAGGTCGCCCCCGCCGAGGCTGCGTTAGGGGGCGACGCTGTAAGTCGCTTTACTCTCCTCCGCAGACGCTCGTCGTGTTAAACTTCCCTCCATGAGAGCAGGACTGGAGTAAATAACGTAGTAAAGTCACTTGTCGATTCCCTCCACTTTTTCTCACACTGCTCTCCTGTTTCTGAGTTACTCAGAATGACCCGTTTCATGTCATCTTGAAAAAGTTAATTGTGTAAATGGCAAAGGAGCTTTTTTTGCGCAGCTCAGCGCTTTTCCCACAGACGCTCTACAGGACTTGATGTTGCGCTTCTGGCTGGAAGTTCAGTTCCCAGGAGGAGCTCTGCTCTTGGACCCTTGAGGAAGGTCCTCGCAGGAACTCAAACTGCTTCAGTAAAACATCCCACGTGTTTGTTAATCTTTCCAGATCACTTCATTTGGGTCTGAACAAAACGACCTGCTGAGCATATGAAGACGCAATAGAATAATTTTAGAATTTTATTTTTAACTGGGTAAGTTAGGTGATCTTATAATCGAATTGTATTTAATATGAACAATAACATGACAATCCAGAGATTTATTGTGGAAACGGCTGTATTTAATTGTCAGTAATTCACAGGACCGACACAGAGAAGAATCACCAGCACGTTAATTTATCGAAATTTCTGATCGTATTTCATTTTCGTAACGCATTAAAAGTACATCACGTTTTAACAAACTGGTTGCCAACTGTAACTGATTTGTCTGTAAATCGAGGAAACGGTGAAGGGGAAGCGGGCGTCTCTTGTTCAGGATCACGTCTTCGGCGATTTCTGGAACACAGTAATAAAGGACGTGAGGTGTGAGCCCCACGAAAAGTACTTATGTGTACTCTAAGTACTAGCATGTATTTGTTGTCCAAACGTGACGATAAAAACTCTTTTTTTCCCCGTCTCCTCTGAACACAGATGCTCGTGATGTTGTATATCCCCCATGAGAGGAGGACTGTAGTAAATGATGTAGTGAAGCCCCTTTGGTTTGTCTTACTGTTTCTAACTAGTTGTCCACGTTACCTCAGTGAACGTTGGAGCGACGATCTAGTGCTGTTCTGCTTCTGACTTCTCCTGAACGCCGGTGTGGATCAGTGGGCTGAGATCTTCATAAAAGGCAGAAGATATAGTTGGGTTCCTTCTGTTCAAGTCCACTGACTACATGGTTTTAGTTTGATGATTTTTGCAGGCAGATTAATCACGTTTCTCATCGTTGTGAATTCATCACTTTACCTTCAAACTCAAGGAAGAGAATCAGGTCGTCATTTTTCAGGAAGTTCCTAGTCTTCAGATCATAGTGAGAGAAGAAAGCATTCCAGCCCCACGTCCAGCTGCGGTAGCAGTCGCATGACGGGTCGTAGGTGCCTGTGATGGACGGCTTGTCCCAGTATAAGATATTTGAACCTGAAAGAAAGACCGTGAGAAATTAAAACTACCGTCATCCAGAGCACAGCATTCTCTTCTGTGGCCTTTCTACCTTCACTGGGATAAATTTGAGAAAGTAAGTAGTGGTGCTTCATTTATGACATCTGTAGTCAACTTTGCACGTTTAAGCCGAGTTTTTTACAATTATTTCTGTGAAGACGCACCAGGTATAAGTTGGTTGCCGTTGGTGGTGAAACTGAAGGAAAAGGACTGTCGCAGTTTGATGTCGGGATCCTGGTCTAGAAGTGTCATGGTGACTTGTCTGTTTCCCGCCGGCCACGCCAACGTGTCGTCGTTCTCGCCACTGGTCAGATGGAAGAAGGCCCCTATGTATCCCTCCACGTAGGAGTTGGGCAGAAGCTGTACGCCAAAGCCGTAGCCTTCAGGGCTGTAGAACCGCGGGCTCTGGATGTACTGCCCCACGTCATAGGTCGCCATGTAGTGACTGAAATTGTGGATTTGCCAGGTGCCACTCGGGCAACGTGTCTCTGCCAGGTTGATGTCATCGACAAGGATCCCGCCTCTAGAACTTGCCGGATCACCTTTGATGCCTTGGAAAGCATATCGGAATGTTCCGTCCATCTTCATCGGTACGTGGGCGATGTTCCACGATGGGTTGCTGTCACCTTGGGAAATATTTATTTTGGAATATATTTCTTTTTTTGCCATGTAGACAACTTTCTTTACACATTACAGCTCGCAAAGTTGTCTGTGAAGTAGCTTTAAGTCATTCTGGTAATTGGTGTCCTGTTTGCAGACGTCAGTCCAGTCGTGACTGATGCTTCTTATCAAATTGAAGAAGCAGTGATGTGACTTCTGAGCTCTATTACCATGAATCCTTCGACTCACCAGTAATTGTCTTCGCAGTGATCAAGGCCTGGACCTCATCCTTTTTGTCCTCTTTTCTCACCAACACTTGGAGCTGGTCTTTCGGGCTCCCAGTCATCTTGTAGAAGAACTGTAGACATTGCTGCTTCCTCTTAGGGGAGAGTCTTCTGGACACCAAGAAGGCAGAATCGCCTGCTCTTCCGCTCTCCGTGCCGAAATACATGGAATATCCGGCATCTAAAGGATGCCAAGAGTGAAACTTTGTCCCTCACTGTTGTCACACAGGAGACTACAGAGAACCAAGCATTTGTTTCCTTTTCCAGACATGCATCACGTGAAAATGGCAGCTGAGCGAGAACCGCTGTGAGTTCACACCCATCTGAGTGTGTGCGTGTGTGTGTGAGTGAGTGTGGCCACCCTGTGACGCACTGGCATCTCATCCAGGGTGTCCTTTCACAGCCTAGAAGCCAGGGATTCCGGAACTGACTCTGTTCTGCCAAGACCCTGAGCAGGATTAAGCGGCTAATGATAACAGATGGATAAATATGTAAGATGATGTTCACTGTGTGTTTTTGTACTTTTATTTATTTATTTTTCAAAAATATAATAATAATATAATTTTTCAGTCATGGATTTTGAAATGGTTGATTTGATCCTTTGGTTGATTTGGTAGAAGATGATCCTTTACCGCTGCACTGGTCCCTCAGGATGTGGTTGTGTGATGTAGGAGTGCTCTTTGTGCGCACCCAGTCACCATCGTCGATGGCGTTCTGGATCATGCCACAGCTATTGATGGACTCAAAACTACACTGGTCCAACAGTGTGAGAGAAGAAGCTGTGAGGAGGTAGACATAAAACATTAGAAACATTAAATATATACAAGAGAGCCAAGAGATCCACATCCACACAGACTAGCAGGTACTGGCTAACCAACCAGGCACAGTGGCGATAGACAAGGAGGAGAAAACAGCAGTGGTGACGGATGTGGTGATTCCAAGTGATAGAAACTTCAGGAAGAAGGAATATGAGAAGCTGCATTGAGAGAAGAACTGGAGAGAATGTGGAAGGTGAACACCAAGGTGGTCCCATTGGTGACAGGAGCACTTGGGGTCAAGACCCCTAATCTGGAGGAGTGTCTGCATCAGATCCAGGTATGACAACATCAGTCTGAGTCCAGAAGAGCACAGTCCCAGGAACAGCAAAACTACTGCACTGTTCATTCAAATTCCCAGACTTCTAGTAGGAGACCCAAGTCTGAGGAAAAGTTACCAAACGGGGAGAGAAGAAAGTTTATGGCAATAACATCTTTAACAGGATGCAGATGCAGGAAGACATACTCACTGCAGTTGTACATTTTGTTGAGCCGTAGTAAGTCGGTGCTGCTGAAGTCATTGTACTGCCCCAGCACTCTGGTCAACGCTGGATCCTTGGTGGTGATTGTTGGGTATCGCGGGTCCTTGTTGAACGAATACGCGCCATAATGCATGATGGACTCGTAGTCGTAAGGGGTGTTTTGGTCTGTTATGAGGGTTTCGTCATATTTAACAAAATTGTGCTCCATTCCTATAAAATATTGGAATGTACGTTTTCCGGTTAGTCATAACCTGTTCGACAGAACTACTGAGGTTATAACTTCTAAAGGACTGATAACACAATTCTCAGGAGCATCATATTCAATATACAAGAAGCGGAAGGAGATTAGCTTGAACGTTAGTGGCACAGCGTCTGTTAGCAGGCACTGTGTACCGGGGAACTGGTGGTGCCGTGTGGGTTACCGAACGCTGCAGGTTAGCCAGCAGTGTTTGTGGTTAGGCACAGTACTGTACTGGACTCACCAGGAAGAACCTGATTCCACCAGATGTCCACGTAGTCATCTCTGTCAGTGCGAGACTGCTCATGGTAGAAACCCAGGGCGTGCAGGAGCTCGTGCATAATGGTGCCTTTATAGTCACAGCCCTCGCCCAGGGAGAGCTGTTGACCTGTGTGCTGGTCTCCAACCATTGACCAGCACCTTTGGCAAAAGAAGCAGACGTGAGCACCTCACGGTGGTGGAATCATTGTGACTGAGCAGACCAGTCCAGAAGACGTTGGCAGGAGTGCTCTTCTCTTAGTCTAAGCAGCCAGAGGTGAGACTGTTGCCATTATTTTGACTGTGGCTTTTATAACCTAGTATTTTAGGTGTTAATAAGTCATGCGGGCTGTGACCCTCGTAAAAGAGAATTAGCCTCCCGTGGGTAAGCCTAACCTGACATTTTTCTCCAAAGCGACTTAACGTTACACAATTTATAATGAATTACCTGTATGTACAGTTGAGCACTTTTTACTGTACCAATTCAGGGTACGTATCTCACTCCAAGGTTCCGCAACAGCAGATGGGATTCCGACCCAAAGGCTGCAGCTCTAACCTCTAACCACATCAACATCTCGCGAGTAGATACACAATATCGACAATATTATTTTCACGCTGCAGAATTTCTTTTGGCTCGGGGGGGCATACCCATCCAGTTTCTCAAACTTTATGAAGCTCTTCTCCCCACTGTAGGGTTTGAAGTCAACACAAGACTTTAGGCGGTACATTTCAAAAGCCTGAAAAATGACTCCCTTGGCATTCAGGTCTGAAAGAGAAGAATTTCAATTGTTTTTAAATGGATTTTGAATGAGAAACATTTGTGTTTTGTTTGACTGAAAAGAGTGCAGCTTGTTACCCAGACTGTCCCCCAGGATGTAGGGGATGGGGAATCTCCACCTGCTTGCTGGGTCTATAAGAGCCTTTTGACCCGGCTGAACACAAAGAAAAAGTTTAACCACAGCCTTTGATACAAAGTGTATTTTCAAACCAGCGGTTCCAGTCATTTCACGGTGGCCTCTTTTATCAAAGACGATATTTTCACTGTTTTATTGCCCCACAGCCAAAGGACTGGCAATGCAAAAAATAAGTTGTACCTCATCTTTTTGTATCAGCAAATAACGTTGCAGAACATCACAGAACTACAGAACTGACTCATCTTATGATACGTAGACATTTTCTGCTGTAAGTGACACATCTTTAAATGGCAGTTTATTGTCCCTGACCTTTGGTTTTAGATTAAAAAATATTAATTAAATACATTTTTATCACTGTAGACATTGTCCTAAAAGCATCAGAAAATGCAACGCATGTAATATATTCCATCAAGTAACAGTTGCCCAGTTTTGTGTAACTGATCTTGTTTGCCTGTAAACAGGGTGTTTAAGCATCACTTACAGGTAGTGCAATATCTCCATCGACGACAGGCGTCTTCAGTCCTGCAACACAGACCCTCAGAGGCTCAGAAAAAGAGCTCCGTGTTTTGCTCCACCGTGTTTCCCAGCGTGAACACTGACGTACCGGAATTGATGAAGGGAATGTCGTATCTTCTCAGCTCGTCTCCGTCAATCGCAGTAGCTGGAAGTGTTAATATCGTCATGGAGCGACACGTGAAACGATCATCATCGGTCACCAATTCTCTCAGCCTTCTACCATGATCATTAAACATTTATTTTTACATAAAATTAGCTGCAGTAGGAAGGTGCACTTTACATTTCTTGTTCGGCAGGTGTCTGATCTGGAAAGACAAAGAAGCGCGCGAGGTGGTTAGAGGTGGCTTTTCGGCACTGGAAGCTCAGCGACGCGGGGAAAAGGGAAGGCGCGTACCGTGAAGGACGATGACAGGGACATCAAGCCCGCCATAGAAAGAAGCACAAGAAGTCCCATTCTGCTGGAGCCAGGAGTCAGCTGGTCCTGCCTGTCCCGTGTCCCTAGTCAACTGTTGATCTCTTTCGGCACAAAGAACTTTTACTTGCAGGATGTGCTGCTTGCTGCCAGAATCCCGATAAAAGTTACACGTCCAGCCTTTGACCAGCTGTAGGACGAGGATAAAATGTTGCAAAATAGACAAGACCTGACAAGAGTTGTATGATTCACACTTTTGCTTGTGCCAGGATGAAGCAAGATTAGATAAAATAAAAGACGCTGCTATCAGCAAGCAGCCATAACATGTGGATCCAGACACAGGCAAATTAAAATGACCTCTTCATGTTGGCTCATCAGTTTGCTGTGCTTCAAAGCTGCCCTTAAACGTCCGTTTTCTACCACGCTGAGGAAGGTCTTCTCGACCACCCCGGTCCTGACTCTTCTGACGTTGTCGGTCCACCCAAGCGAAGCTACACCTTTCGTGGTGTTTTGAAGTGATTCCCTCAGCAAGGTCACAGTAATGGTTAATGTTACGTTTTATTATTATAACACAGAGTGTAAACTGAGGACACTGAAGGCAGCGTGGACTTTGTGTGGTCACAAGTGGTTATTTTAATTAGATTTATGAGCAGTAACAGGTCACAGCAACACACAAACAGAGGCAGAACACAGAAATATTGCACACAGAGCAGAGGCTCAGGGTCCAGTTATGATAATCCAGAACTCACTAAAAAGTTCCAGGAGGATATCCAAATATTTCAGAATTCTTTTGAAATACCATGCAGGTCAGCTGTTAAGTTCTCCAGTGGGAGAAAATTAGATGCCTCAGACATCCACATATTTGCAGAAGGACTTCAGGTGTAGATCAAAGCATTAAATTGAATTTCCTTCCCAAACATGTCAGCATAAACAACCTGCCTGCCATGACTTCATCAAAAAGAGAGTTTTGGTTGTGGTTTAATAGCAAAATAGAAGGTGACAGAACTTTACATGAAGGGTGTTTTGAATGGTTGCATGAACTTCCTTCCAATAACCTTGTATCTAGTCACAGTCCCAGAAAAGGTGCATCAAAGTGCCAGAAACAGGTTTACACTTAAAACACACCTGCAAAATTCCTGGAAACCTCCTATGAAGACTCACTGGGGAAGGCAGATTCTGTGGATGAGCTTGAAGTTTTGCTCCTGGATGCCTGGGGAGGAGGTGCTGGGAAAACCTGTACATATAGCTGACCATTTGTGAGCACTGAAAGTGACATCAAGGCCATGGTCCCAGCTCCTTCAAAGCATCATTGGAGTTATTGTAAATGCTTGTTAATGTAGAATAAAGTAGTTTTTGTGTTTAACTGTGTAGTTTTGGCTTTTTTCTTCGTACACAAGGAACCTTTTCTATCCTTGATTATTACCACAGGTGGGTAGAGTAGCCAATGACAGCGGTCAAGTAAAAGTGCACGTTAAAGTTTACTCAAAAGCGAAAAGGCATCAGGTTGAAAAAAACAGCCATGCAGTGGAGTGACTGATTCAGCTCAGACGCTGCGAGTCAGCAGCACCACGTAGGAGAAATGGTGATGCAAATGGAAAAATAGTATTTCTACTTGGCATCATGGATGGCATCTCATCCAGGTTGCCCCCCCCCAGCCTTACGCCCAGTAATTATGGGATAATCTTTGGACTGTTGCGACTCTGACCTGGACAAGTGATTAATGATGATGGATGGATGGATCAGGTTGATACTGGACCAGTTTAGGGCAGATGCCCTAATAAAAGACAAAACAGGAGCGGCAGAAACAGGATTTGCACCGAGGACCATCATAAACTGTTGACTATAACCTCTGCACCACTGACTAAACCACAGCAAGAACAGTCAGACACAGCAACACTGTCCCAGAAAGCAAGTGCACAGTGTCAGTTTCATTCTGTCAACCTTCTCTACTCTCGATCTAGCTGGTCTGACTTATCTACTGCATGTAGGCAATAGTTAGTTAAGTACAGGAAAACATGATAGCAGCACCGCTTGCCTTTAATGTTATATAGTGTAGCTAGTTTATTATAGTTTGCTAAAGACCTGTCCTGGCTGTTAAAGTGATTTTCCACCACCCGTGTGGACACGGACCTTTGCAGAGACACCAAGCAGAACTTGATCACTCAGTAGTCAGCAGCTAGGCTCCACAACAGGAGAAGAGCAGCAGTAACTTAGATGTTCATGACAGGGAGTTCATGTACAGAGAAAATGAGGTCTTTTCACGGAAAAGGATGACAACGCACACCTGACGTGTAGGCGGCTGTGTAACCAGTATACCCTTTTGGATGGATAATCTATACTTCTCCACACTTCTGGTGGGATGTAGTTGTGTGTCATAAGGAAGATTTGGTGTAAAAGTTCCAGCTTTACTAAAAAATGAATAAACTGTGTTAACAGTCATATAAAATTACATTGAACATTAAAATACCAAGACTTACGGAGAAATTAAATTACTTTGGCTTACGGAGATACAATCGAACCATCTGATCTAACGTCGCAGAGCACTTAGCTCTAACCAAGATCTTCGTGCTAGTTAAAAATTCAACACTTTGTATTTTTGGTCATAAAACATTAAAATGTCAGTATGATGGTACGATATGACGTGACTACCTTTCATCATAAATAGTTAATGACTGAGATTTTATTTACTGCAGGACAGTTAATGTAGTCGATCTCTTGGTCAAAGGCTAAAGTTCTCGCTGTTTTGCTTAGTTTTCCTTTATATCTGTTCACATGCGTCAGATGCGGTTATTTCCATCATGTCTACAGTCAGGCTGTTTCTGTTTGTCACCCTCCTCGCAGGTTCCAGAACGTATGCTGTAAGTATCACTGTGCTTTGAAAGCTATATAACTATTATCTGTTAGCGTTGCGTGTTATATTTCAGGGATTTGACTATAAATAATTTTTCATTTTTGCACATTTTCTTCACAGATTCCTTTGACATCCCAACAGACTGGTATGTTTAAACCCACGACAGAAAAGCCACCTTAAAGAAGCCATAAAGAGAACAAAGGTTTTATGCAGTTAAAACATGACAATTTATTCTTTTTTTTAGATATATATGCTGATGAGCAAAATGACAAAATGGGAAATCCGTACCTCAACCTTGGTGAGCTCCCCTCGTGTCTCACGAGATCTAAAAACAACAAACATCACAGTGGTCCAGAACAGTTCATCAGCAACGTGGGTCATTGTTTGTATTTTAGTGGATTAGGCGCTTTGCTAAATCGGTGCCCCTGAAAGGTGTGATTTGCAGAATGCCGAGAAGGACGCGGTACAGAAATCAGCTGAATTTCCATGTTTCTCAGCCTGTTCACGTGGGTGTTGTGTTTGTGCATCTAGGTGCAAAAACCCCCTTAATTGAAGGAGACATAGCAATCCCTGTAAGTATACCTGCTTCAAGTATATTTTAAAGTGTTTTTTAGGGTCTCGCTGTCTGATACTTATACAGAATCAGTCATGCGTTAATCCAGAAACTGTTTGCACCACCTACAACTTATGGGTTGATACTAATAATATGAGCCAAAGCCTTAGTGTGTATCTGTGAAATGTCTGACAGGCTGGGCGAAACGCCCTCATCAACACGGCCTTCAGGTGGAAGTTCCCCATTCCGTACATCCTTACCGACAGCCTGGGTGAGTTTTGCTGCAACTGGCCGCCAGCGTCCAGAAGCACCCGAAATCCTCTCAAACGTCAGAATAAAATGCACTGCAATCCCTGTAAGACAAGGAGAATAAAGTGGATTTCCCTTCCAGACCTCAATGCCAAAGGAGCCATTCTCCAAGCCTTCGAAATGTACCGCCTCAAATCTTGTGTTGATTTTAAGTCATACGAAGGAGGGAAGACGTATATCAAGTTTGAGAAAAAAGATGGGTATGATTTACGTGCAACTTCTCATAATCTAGATAGCAGCTCTTTCATAATTTATGAACATAACTCTAGTTTTAGGCAATATGTGAATTACGTAAATTTTCCTTGGATGCAGCAAGAGCCAGCTAGCAGGTGTTTTTGGGGAAAAGTTGTCTGGAACCACTGGAGGTTCTTTAATCAGGTGTGTGGCTCTCATCAGGTGTTGGTCCATGGTGGGAGACCAGCAGACAGGCCAGACGCTCTCCCTCGGGGACGGTTGCGACCACAAGGCCGTGATTGAGCACGAGCTCCTGCATGCGCTGGGCTTCTACCACGAGCAGTCCCGCAGTGACCGCGATGACTACGTGGACATCTGGCTTGACCAGGTTCTCCCAGGTCAGGATCCAGATCTGTGCTCCAGACGGTGTCCAGCTCTGGTCTGCAAATACCCGAGTGTGAACTCACGAGAGGGCCCCGCTTTAGATTTTTTCTGTCTCCTCATCTCAAGTGTCATAGACAAAACAGGCGGACAAAGTATTTACCGAATGTTCTCATTCGGTAAACTAAACACCGCTGTCTATGCTGGGGCTGCAGGGAGCGCAGTGGTTGCACCTCTGAATCTCCACTCCTCCTGTGGTAGCAGTACTGGAAGTAGCTCGGGGTACAAGCCTAATATGTCACAGGAATAAACGTGATATGAATACAAAGGTTAACTTATCAATTTGTTTTAAATATATCAGACAGCAGTTATCACCAAATGGATATTCTGCTAATAATTCCTTGCATCTTACAGGCTTGGAACACAATTTCAATAAATATGACGACAGCTTCATTACGGACCTAAACACCCCTTACGACTACGAGTCGCTCATGCACTATCGCCCGTACTCCTTCAACAAGAACGACAGCATTCCAACCATCACCACCAAGATCCCCGAGTTCAACAACATCATCGGGCAGTACCTGGACTTCAGTGCCCTCGACATCGTGAGGCTCAACAAGATGTACAACTGCTGTGAGTGAAACGCATTCGCAATTTATCATTTTAGTTTCTGTTTGTAATAGTTGTCAGTGATGACTACAGTTTGTGTGAGGAACTGCTGAACTTGCGAGGCAGCAGGAAGTGCTGTGGTTGGACTTACTGACTTTGGACTCACAGGCCCCAGACTTGAGTCCAACCTTTCTGCTATTTGTGCCCTTGGTCAAGGTACTTACCATAAATTGCTCCAGTAAAAATTGTATAAAGGGGTGAGGAATTACACAGCGGATAACACTGTCGCTCTGGAGAGAAGCCTCACTCCCATTATAAATGTAATAAGTGCCGTGGTTGAGTTCTCTTTGCTCAATAAGTCTCTTAAAGGAACTCCAGCATGTATTTATTCAAAGGTGCAATTCTCTTCCACCATCGATCCCACCCTGCATTTCTAGCATCCCCTCTGACGCTGTTGGACCAGTGCGCTTTCGAGTACATCAGCATCTGCGGGATGATCCAGAGCCCCAGTGACGATGCCAAATGGGTCCACACCCTGGGCTCCATGGGGACAGAGGGCCGCCCTGTTGCCGGGCGTTACAGAGGTGCGTTTTGGTTATGAACTCAGCAGTAATCTGGCAGATCTCACCGTTTTGCAACAGTCTTGTTCACACAGAACTCTGTATCTTGTATATGCACTTTGCTGAATGAGCAGCATGAATCTGTCAAACTTCTGCTTGCAAAGTTCAGCTGCGTCACCATTACACATTCAGGTCTACAAATAGGGGAAATGAGCAAAGGGCAGCTTCTCTTTTTGCAAGTCTTTTTCTGTTTTGTGTAGCAGTTCGACACCGCAGGCTGCTCTGTTATCATGGTTTCAGATGCAGGATATTTCATGCACATCAGCACAAATGAAGGGACTGCAGAGCAATCAGCCGTTCTGGAGTCACGCATTCTGTACCCAAAGAGGAGCTTCCAGTGTCTGCAGTTCTTCTACAAGATGACTGGCAGCCCTCAGGACAGGCTGGTGGTTTGGATGAAGATGGACGACGGGACGGGGGAAGTGCGAAAACTGAGGAAAATGCACACGTTTTGGGGTAAACGTCCCGAATCTGGCCTGGAGGAGCGTGAACGTCGCTGTGTTTGCATGAGGACCGTCTCCCCCCATGCCAGTGTGACCTCAGAAATATTTATTTCAGGGGTATCTGTCATGCAGTCTGCCGTTTCACGTAATGCGGCCAACAGTTGTAAAATTAATATACAACTAAGTCTTTACTGAATCACATAATAGAGACACTAGAATGCAAACCATGCCTTCAATGGAGCAGCAGTAATACCCCCACCAGGGCTTCCTCCTCCGTAGGTCTCCTTTGCAATACCACTCATTTTAGCACCAAGTAATTTATCATAATTTAGTGTTTTGAAAAAATTAAGATATTTCCCAGCAGATTTCATGGAATTTATTTTTTTCCCCAAAAATATCCTTCTGTTTATTTGCTATAATTAAATATATAACATATTGCATTACTGCACAAGCATCATTTATGCAATATGTCGCATTGTAATTCTGTTCCTCTGTTGCCATGGGAACCGTGTTAGTGGTCACTGACTCGGGTTTAACTCGACAGCACGTCCATTTCAGTCTATAGTGGAGTTTCCTACTGGTGTGGATAATACTGCAACACTTAACCAGTAACATTTGTGTACATTCAGCCCTGAACCAGCTCACAATGACGGTTGAGGACACTCTCACTTAACTGTTCACATGGAAATGCAGAACAGCTTTTTTTTTTAACAATGGACTCAACAGAACTCATACAAACGTGTTAAAAGGAGCAACATATATGTAGAGTAAATAGCTACCTAGTTATGTGCAACTAGAGGAATAAGTTTCATGCAGTCAACTGATCGGTTACTTTGACTCAACAGGGGATGAGGACCATAACTGGAAGATTGCACATGTGCCCCTAGAGGTGGCCGTGAAGTTCCGCTATGCCTTCCAAGGTGTCCGTGGCGATCCTGCCCAGTCCCGTGGTGGAATTTCCATTGACGACATCACCTTGACGGAGACCCGGTGTCCAGCAGCCGTCTGGCAGATCCGCAATTTCTCCCACATCCTGGAGACCTCAGACCACAACACAATTCTTACGAGCCCACGGTTTTACAGCAACGAGGGCTACGGCTTTGGAGTCACCATGAGGCCTCACTCCGACTACGTGGACTACACTGGGGGCTTCACCGGCTTCTTCTTCCACCTGGCCAGCGGCGAGAATGACGGCACCCTCCAGTGGCCTGCCCTTAACCGACAGGCCACCATCACCGTGATGGACCAAGACCCTGACGTCAAGTTGAGGATGTCGTCTGCCCGTAGCCTGACCACTGACATCAGACAGAGTCAGTGCTTCTTCTGCATTAGTTGCAAACACAGTGTTCAAAAATCAGCATTACGCAAAACCATTTTTAAATGTTTTTAGCTCCAGATGGCAAGGTGTTTTGGGATAATCCCTCCAAAGTGGGGAAGTACGACCCAAACTGTCAGTGCTACAGAGGAGCGTCAAGAGGCTGGCACTCCTTCATCAAACACTACGACCTGCACCGGCGCAGCTACACAAAGAATGACGACCTCATCGTCTTCGTCGACTTTGAAGGTGGGTCAACAGGCCTGGAAGGATCTCACCGCACGTGATGTTTCACCTACCCTCGATTCACGATTCTAACAGTAAATATGACCCCCAGTGTATGGGGGGGGGAGAAAAGATGGAGGATTTGGCACAAAAGTGATTTAGTGTTTACAAGTGAAGGTGGTTAATGCTACAAAAAAATATTAGACACAAAAACGGGGGGGGGGGGGTCAAAGAAAGGGGGGGANGTTTACAAGTGAAGGTGGTTAATGCTACAAAAAAATATTAGACACAAAAACGGGGGGGGGGGGGTCAAAGAAAGGAGCGGATGAAAAGCAAAAGAAAGTCACTTAAACAAACATAAACCGAAACAAACCTCTTCAGCACTAACTAACCTGCACTACCCACCCAAACCAAAACACACAGAAAAGTCGCCGCTCACTGGCGTGATTTAGACAGGCAGGTGTGTCACGTGACGCTCTCACCTGCTGACAGTGAACCGCAGGTTCGTACGAATGACGCGGGAGACACCCGGGTGTGCGAGTTAATAACAAAGCCGAGCTCATTTAAATCATGCCGACTTGAATTCTACTGGCCGGGGGGTGGCCAGTAGATCACCGATGACGATCGGCAGAATCACGGCCTACTGGTGACCGGGAACCTGTAAGCAGGTAAACAAGCCGACAAAGAGGAAGATCACATATCAGGAGGTAACGGACTTCATGAAAATTGGTAGTGACTGAAATGAAATGATTTATCGTTTTGAAGATCTCACCAGTTTGATCAAGACAGAAGTGCCTGCTGACCCACAAGAGCGACTGCAATAATCGACACAACCACACAGAGAAGTGAGGTAAAGAGGAGCAGCTTTCTTGGTCACCTTCCGCCTCTATATACAGCTGCAAAACGTGAGCACTTTTGAGAAAGGAAATGAGCAAAACTGGGAGCTCGAGTAAAAACTGTAATTCTCTCCACAGTCAGGCAGTTTTAATAATAACCCTTTTGGGACTAGAATGTAAATAACCTGGTTTATTTCTGTTCCTTCTTTCAGACCTTTGGTGGCTTTGAAGCAAACTTAGACAGATGGAAAAAGAAGTGGGACGGAACTGAACGTCTGCGCACTTCTTCAAAACACTCATTTTGTTAAAAACATTTTCTAGCTTAGCTGTAGTTTCATTCTGGTTTCATTCTGGCCTTTTGCTTGCTCTGTTTCCCTCTTTCTGCATAACAAGATTTACAGACCAATTTTCTGTATTATCATTCCATCACATATTTAGTGTGTTTTTTCCCATGTTGAATTGCTTACAATTTTTATAAGTGACTGTGACTGTGCAAAAATGAACATTTAATCTGAATAAAGAACCAGAACGGCATATGAACTGTTTTCACTGCAGTACCTGGCAGGCTGCTTCTCACTAAAGTTATTTTATTTATTCCTGCCTCTGGGTTCTTCTGTCTGCGACCTGGTAGGGGAAAAGTTGGAGCTGTACTGTTCCTGAGCTCTTGGTCATGTGGAAGATCAGACCTAAGTCAAGGTTCATGAAATTTCCACATCCATGTATGAACCCAAAGATACATGCAGAAGAAGGCAATGGTAAACCAACTAGTACCACTACTGCTAAACAATCGCTATGAGTGGAATCTAACTTGATGGGTTCAACCCTACTTTTTTAAGGAGAAATTTCACTTTGTTTGGGTCCATTAGCTTCCAAAGCAATGGTCTGTCTCTACAGCACATAATCAGTCTGCAAATCCAGGACTGCACATCTTCAGCTGAAACATGTGCATGGAACTTCCATAGCTTCATGTCTTACTGGAAGAGCAACAAAGATTATTAAACTCGCTCAAAGTCAGGTGTTTTAGTTAAGGAGCTACCAAAGAAGGAAGCGATCTAAGGAATGTTACGGATTTTGTGTCCTGGTTTGCAGTCCGGCCACGTCGCTACAGCTGTTGCCGGTGATGATGCAGATGACTACTTTATTTCTTGGATGAAAGACAAGTTTGAGTGAGCAGCATTGAAACCCGGCTTGTAAAACTGGTTGATGGTAAATGGAATCTACAGACCGCCAACACCAAGCCAAAGAAGCTTCCGTCTTCTGTCTCTGTTATAGAAATAAGACGTACTTGTTTACCTGTACTTTGACAACAGGTTCAACAAAGTTCAGACTAGGATCTCTGGGACTGAAGATAGTGAAATTAAATGCTTGTCTGAAAGAAGAAGTGAAGAAATGTAAGGATGAAGTTGACAATTTCAAAAATAAGCTGCAACTCTGTAATTGCTCAATTATGGGGCACCTGGAGAACACTGAAGGAAATATCTTCCTTAACTCTTCAAGGCGGTTGGTGAAAAAAGTTGACATGAGGGGTTGGACGTGATAGTCGACAAAGTCGACATCAAAGGCTTGAAGGTTGTAATCAAAGCAAAGGTTAAATGTCATCTACTAATTATATTATGAAGTTTCTTCTCCTTTCTAAACAGGTTCACTACAAACCGGGAACAAGCTGAAGTCAGCAGAATGAGCGGTCTATTAAAGTTGGGCAGATTTGTTCCGGGACTGGTTCCGTAAAACCCACTGGTGATTCATATCACTTTCAGAGACAAGTCCCTCTGCACAGACTGATCTGGTGAAGTACATGTGTATTTGGTGCAATTATCACTGCTTAGCATCTTTGAATCTCTGGCACTGACAGCTCCTTATTAAATGTCCAGTTCCTGCTTGAGGAGATCTGTGGTTCTGTACAATCACAGAGCATCTTATTCGCAGTTTTGGAGCGATTCAATATACGATATGAAAGTAGGAGAAGAAGTGTTTCTCTTCCTCGTGCGCCACCCTGAAACATCAGTCCCGTCAGTTCTACAGTGACTTCCGGCTCTAGTAAACTTTCAGGTAACGAAATCAACCTCTTTAAGTTCTGGGCTACGTATCTGAATGTACCTCCTAAATTCCAAGGACCTGTCTTCCTGTTTCATTATTTAGCAAAATTAATGTTATTATGACGAATATTCTACCTTTCTTGCTGTACCTCTTCTAAGATATAGCCTAATACTTCATGAATTCTTCAATATATTAGATATCCTGATCTCCAAATTTATTGGGAACAACAGGAGACCAAGAATAAGGGCCCCTACCTCCCAGATCTTCCCCCCAAATACTAGTGGAATTGGACTGTGAAAATGGTTGTCTAAAAGTTTGTTGGACATGTCATATTTATTTGCAGATCAAACAATTGTAATTTGACCTGACCTACGGATTTAAGACCTGCAGTGGTCTGGAGCCCATTGCCCCAGACACACTTCCATAAATACGCACCCTTAGGGTGACCCTAAGTACGTCATTTTTTACAACCTCAGACAAAGACAACAGACTTCAGACTGAATTGGCGAGAGTGGAGAAACAACTCATTGGAGTGAATAATTCTGGAGGCAGAGGTTCTGCATTTCATTCTATTTTAACAAGTGTCGGCATTAATTCCAACTGGGCTCTGTGGGAGAATTGGGAACATGACTTTCGACATGTCTTTCAGCGCTCATGAGTGGTCGGCTATTTTCCCAGCAGCACCTTCCTAGGTATCCAGGAGCAAAGCTTCAACCTCCCCCAGTGAGTCTCCATGGGAGGTTTCCCCCCACTTCACTGATGTGTTTTAAGTGTAAACCTGTTTCTGGCACTTTGATGCACATTTTCTGGGATTGAGACATGGTACAAGGTTACAGGAAGGAAGTTCATGCAGCCATTAAAAAGACCTCTCGTGTAAAGTTTGGTTTGTTATCTTCTATTTTGCTATTAAACCACAGCCAAAACTCTCTTTGTGATGAAGTCATGGAACATCAGCTGTTTTCTCTGAGTCGCTCAGTAAAGAAATGTATGTTAATGCTGTGGTGTACAGCTGAAGTTCCCTCTGGAAATATGTGGATGTCTTAAGTGTTTAACTTTTTCCTGCTGGAAAAATTTACATTTGACCTACAGAATAATTCAAGACAATTTTGAAAAATATAGACACCCTTCTGTAACTTATTGAACAATGTTGTATAATCGCTCCTGTGATGCTCGGTCACCATGTGGCCCTCAGCTCCTTTCTGCGTGCAGATGGAGGTGTGACGTCTCTATATTGCTGACCAATCAAAAAAGCGTAACTTCGTATGGATCCTTCGGGAAGACGAACGTTTTAAAACAGGTTAGGGGACCCAGTCCTCAGCCGAAACCCTCCTGAACATGAAGTCAAGTCACACGAGAGACCGGAGCCGAAACAGAGCGACTGAGTCAGACTGACTGAGACCCAGCGACGCCGACGACCAGCGCTGGTTCCGCGCGCGCCACCCAGTCGCGTGACGCACTTCCTGTTTCGTACCCGCCGTTCTCGCCCCAGAGGAGCGAAGCGCAAATCGAAAGTGTCACAGATTATTTCAGGCGATAATTCCGGATTTTCAGAACTGTTTATGTTCCTGCTATGACGGCATTAGGTTGATTCAAATGAGTCATTCGCACTCAAAAAGTTTAGATAAAATACGGACCTTTAAATGAATTAACCTTTATATTTAGCATTTGTTTACAACCGTTACAGCTGTTTATAACGGTCTTCCCCCAAATACGTCGTGTTTTATTATACATAAAAGTTTTGTCGAACCTTTACACTCGCGCGTGTTTAATGAATTACGTTAAAATGAATGCAAAGCAAAAAGGCGCATGCGCAGACTCAACGCCCCCCCGCCCCGCCCCGCCCCGTCCCGTCCTCCCCCAGGTCACTGGCTCCGCCTCAGCCGTGACGTGTGCGGTTGTTTTTTTCGTCGCGGCGCTGCTTGTAAACATCCCGCCCCCGCACAGTGGCGGCGCTCTTACTGTGCGAGAAAACAATAAGGTTGTGTATGAATGTGCAGCAACATGTTTAGAAATCCTCTTCCCTGAAGTACTCAGCTTGTCAAAATGTGAGATATTACAATGTCATAAGGAAACTTAACACGTTAAAACGGGAATAAAGGATCTTTTCGTCAGACTTCCGCCCTGTGGCTCCACCGTGATTTACTGCAGCCGTCATTGTACTGATGGTCTTAAACAGGGAATAAAGAGGCACCGACCAAATATCCTCGCAGCGCGATATTTCTCTTAAGGTTAGGCTTAGGCACGAGACGCGCCGTCTCGTGATGCTGGTCGGTTGCGGTACTGACTTCGTCGCGTGGATTCGATCGCGCAACCCGGAACGTTAAATAGGTAACATGCCTGGGGTGGAGCGTGCGGGTCCTGCGAGAAGCTCTGCTGGGTCCCGGTGCTGGAGGTCGGGACTCGCGAGGAGGCGGCACCTCAGGCTCCTCCCGAGAGGCCCCGCCGCTCCGTGTTCGCGGACGAACTTCGCACTGCTCGGCTGCCGCATTTACACGGCGTTTGTTGCCTGGACGAGCACGAATACAGGTGAGCGGTTGAGCAGGTGAACCGAGGCGCGATGAGGGAGCGACACCGGGCCCTTATTAAACCCAGTCTGTTTACACTGGGTCCGGATCCGCAGAGTTCTTCCCACAACACAACTCGGCGTGAGCCAAGATGCCAGCCGGCGAGCGACGTGGTTACCGTCCGTTTTAACCTGTTAATAAAACACCGATCGTGTGGGTTTCAGGGCCCGAGTTCACGCTCAGGGTTTTGAGTGTTTTCCACTTTCCACTTCTGTGAAATATCGTCCGCGGTTGGACCCCCGGCTGAACCCGCGGCGGGGCGGTGCTGACGTGTGTCCAGCAGGTTTGCGTTGCAAAACTCACCTCTGTGATGTCATTCTCACTCACCCTAACCTGCCTCCTCCTGCTTACCTGTGCAGGTGCTTCTCTGACTTGGTGGTAATATGAGTGTAGAGAAGTCTGAGACAGACTGGAAACGCGCTTCTCTGCCTTGTGTCTAAGTGCGTTCGCTTACGTTCGGGTCTTGATCATCGCTGCATTTCCCCTTTTTCCCAGGTTCCCCGTGGTCTCCATGTTCGGTACACCCCCGCGGGCAGTCGCTGAGACGCAGGATGGGGAACAACTGTAACACCCTGGGCATCCCGCCTGGAAAAGGACCACATCAAGTGGGATGTGCAGACCTCATGGTTGACCACACTGTCCAGGTGAGCGTATAACGCAGGCGAACAACTCAGATGTGTACGTGCAGCGTTTCTGATTCAGCTTGTAATGCTAAGCTGGCAAGAGAGAATCTGGCATCTCCAGGTTTACCGGGGTGTCCGTCTCCAGCTCTCATCTGTGCCCCTTTTCAGCTTTGATTGAAATAATAATTTCTGCAGTAACTCTGCTTGCCCGGCTTCTTCTGGAATAAACCAGCCCCTAAATCACAGTTATATTAAAACCTGTACATTTTGACCCTTGAGGGCTGGAGATGTCGACTCTGACGACGAATCAGAGGTGAACGCCGGGTGTTTTTGTTGTTCGTCGTCCGTCTCTCTGCTGTATTGAACAATTTGTCCTTCTAGATTAACCTGTTGCTTCAGGTGTAAATCTGACACTAAATAAATTGTATTGACAATAAAATACACTTGGTAAAACCTAAACGACTCAGGGAGTTAAGGATCTGTAGCTTTGCACCCCTAACTCCGTGGGCGCACTGACTTGTGGTCAACACCAAGAGCTCAAAAGTCTCATGTTCAGCCTGGCCAGAGGTGAGCTGTGTTTCGGCTTCATATCATACTCATCACTGATGATACTCATCTCATTTGTGACGCATTGTTGATTAAAGTCTATCTGTACCGCTGTTGTCTGTTAGGGGAGTTTTTTCCGCCTGTATTACCCTTGTGAACCATCACCAAGTTCTGAGAAGCCCTGCTGGATCCCAAGCAAGGAATACTTCGATGGACTTGCCGATTTCATGAAGATTAACAGATCCTTGGCCGAAAGGATTTTTAATTATCTCTATGGTAACAGCATTTTCGTCAACGGTTGCCGTATCATGTGCTACGCTGATGTCTTCTCAGAACATTTCAGTAGAGACCAGTCTTTTCAGCATCTGTGCTCATGTTAGGAGTGTTTTTTGCTCGGCATCAGTGACTGTCATAAACGGACCGGGTTATGTATGTTTAAATTTCCAGTCTTGTGACATTGTTCTTGCTGTGACAGGGTCCTATACAATACCTGCCCTTTGGGAGGCGCCGTTTCAGGCTGATGGGAAGTACCCACTGGTTATCTTCTCTCATGGTCTTGGGGCTTTCCGGTATGTTTGCTGGGGCCTCTGCTCTGGCTTCTGCTGTGAACTACATTACATTGGGGCTTGATAAATTTCGAGTAATTGTTTTTCTCCTCCTTCTCGCATATCTGGCAGAACCTTATATTCAGCAATATGTGTAGAACTCGCCTCCAGAGGGTTCATAGTTGCAGCTGTGGAGCACAGGTAAGGTGTTCATTAAGGTCACGGCAAAGACGTGGGCTCTGAGGGCTGCAGGTTTGGTCCCAGAGAAGTCTTACTGTGGTAGCTTAATTGTGACATGTCACCTCTGTCTGCAGCTGTGTTCACTGCAGTCCTTTGAGTGACACCCGGGAAGGGATTAAGGGTGATGCGGTTCTGTGATCACGTCACACAATGGAAGAGGTCACTCTGCTGTCACTCGCATGAGTCACAGCTGTTTTTTTTTTTCTTTTTTTTTCACCAAGTGTGTGAAGGGTCTGTACACAATGGTGTGAAATAGGTCATCATGTTTCTGCTGACCAGGCAACATGAACATCATGAAGGGCAGTCGACTTCCCCCTCATCTATACACACACAGCTTTTGGACACAATACTTGTCCGAGCTCTGCCTCATCTGACTGCGAGTCACGAGTGTGGCTTTAGGCTGCCCCCCCCTCCCCTCGGGTGACAGGCTACGTAAATGTCACACATCGTTGTCACATGTCAAACTGCCATTTGTTATTTTTCATACTTATAGAGAGATTGTTTTATTGTACATGTATTTGTAATTACCATATGTAAGGTTATGACCCCATCCTTTTAAAAAGGATATGAATGCATTAATACATCAATTGATACGTAAGCACATGTGCAGTTATATGTATGAGAAAATGCTTATTATAATTTCATCATCTGACAATGGAGTTGAAGTGACTTTTTCACCCAGGGATGAATCTGGTTCTGCGACGTTCTATTTTAACGAAAACTCGGAGATGAAGGAGCAACAGCATCGTGTCACCACCGACACCTCGGTCCCAGTCCAGGAAACCCTGGAGAAGGTGTGGATGTACTACAGAGGGCTGAAGCAGGGGGAGGAGGAGTTCCCCCTTCGCAATAACCAGGTGACCAGGACATCTTTTGTTGGATTTTTTTTTTTTTTTTTTCCCCCCCTCATGAAACTCTTTCCACTTGTCAGCATATTGAGAAATATATCATCCATCTGAATGGAAATGACGCCAAAGTCCTGGATTTACAAAACCATGAAGCGTGCGGCTGTGCAAATGATAAAACGAAGAAAAATTAAGACTTGCAGCACTCCAGGACACGGCGGTGCCAGCCTGGGGGGCCACGTTGGGAGAACTGGGTTTGGTCACGTTTCTTTGCTCCTGTCCTGCAGGTTCAACAGAGAGCAAGCGAGTGCATTAGAGCTCTGAAAATCCTCAGCGAAATGAATGCAGGGAGATCGGTCACCAATGTCTTACGATCACAGTTTGACTGGTCTTCCTTAAAGGTATCAGTAACACAAACATTATGCCTGTTATTATTTAAACTGACTTGACAAATAAGGGGGGTTTTTTCCTGCATGAAGAAGTTGTTTTTGCAAGCCTTTTCAAGCAGCAGTTGAAAAGCTTTGACCACACAGTGACGCTGCTAAAAGTCCCGCTGAAACCTGTGTAAAGGTCATATCCTGCATAGCGAGTGTTTTTTGCAAAAGTACAACTTTTGAGGTGAAGCAGAAGCGCGTTGCGTTGCTCGGCTGTCAGAGCTGAGCACACAGCCTGCGCCCGTAACAGAACAGTGCAGGAGCTCACGAAAGAGCTGATGTGTTCGGTTTGCCATCTGACCATTGGCTTCATCACACACCCCTGTTCCCTACTAGAACTCAGTCAACCTGTGTAAAACCGCTGTGATGGGACATTCTTTCGGAGGCGCTACTGTCATCGAAGCGCTTTGCAAAGAGCCCACGTTCAAGTAGGTGTCGTATTATCTGAGCAACAGGATGATAAAATACGGACTGTGTACTTGGAGCATAAACGTGGCTGAAACCAATTCTTCCCTGGTGGTTCTCCGTCCTTCTGTAGGTGCGGAGTTGCTTTGGACACCTGGATGTTCCCCCTGAAAGACGAAATCTTCCCCAGTGTGAAGCAGCCGATCTTGTTTGTAAATTCGGAGAAATTCCAGTGGGCAGGAAATATCATCCGTATGCGGAAGCTCGACTCGGCCTTCGTAGAGAGAAAAATGATAACAATCAGGTTAGATCTGAAGAAAACAGTTTATGGAGGGCCTGGAAATACTGTTTTTTTGTTAACTCCTTGGTTTCCTCCTGCAGGGGAACCGTTCACCAGAGCTTCCCTGATTTCACCTTCCTCACGAGTAACTGGATTGGGAAGATTTTAAAGTTGAAGGGGGATATTGACCCCCACATAGCGCTGGATCTTTCTAATAAGGCATCCTTAGCGTTTCTCCAGAGGCACCTCTGTGAGTATTTACCGTGTTTTTTGGCGAGCTCTGTGTTCTGTCACTTGTGGGGAACGTTAGAGGGGACTGCTCATACGAGGTTAACTTCTGACATCGTTACAGCTTCTTCTAACAAACATTTCCACATTTATTTTTGCTATTTTCAACAATTTTGCTGTGGAGCACAGCAGCCAGCATTTCTTTCCACTTATTAGGTGGCGGTAAAACAGGCAGGCAGGCAGGTGTGGGGCACCAGCTTAGTCCCACAGCGGTTACAGCTCATGTCTGCTGGTCCCGACTGCAATAATCATACACATTATTTATGGTCAGAAACTTTCTCTAAATAATAGAGATGATGTTCGTCAGTTTACTAAATTTAGTGTAGGTAGTAGAATTGGCCAGACGATGACAAACATTGGACATGTTTATAAATCACTGTTGATCGCAGATTTTTTTTATTAGGTCATTTTAAAGCAGTTTCAGTTTTAAGTTCACATTTACCTGAAGCTTCTACACAACTTAACCAGTAAATAATTTAAGGTTTGCCTTTATTGCTAAGCTTTTGAGGTTAGATTTATGAACAAATCATTAGACTTCTGCTCCCAGTTCGTAAGTGTGGAGGAGGAGCAGCCAGTAAAAGGTTCAGCAAGGAAAAGGTTGAGAGATCGCTCTTATGCTGTCGCTTCAGAGGACGAGCATTAAAATCTCTCGGATTTCTGCTGTGTTTGAAGGCAGTGCTAGAACTTTGAAGTAAGTGTCCTCTGCCTTCGTGTTGTTACGGACGCTTGGGGATAAAGTGGCATTTTGCTTTCAGCTTCATTTTTGAAATGGGGAAACACCTGAGGGGGGGGGGGGGTTTCCTGCCTGCCCTGACAGTGCTGGGAGCACTTTGAAAGGTACAGAACATCTGTAGACAATTCTTTGACAAAGTCTTGGTCACATCTCATACGTGTCGGTTAGAAAGGCCGGGTTCAACGGGGGAAAAGAGTTTGTGCTAAAGTATTAATTTTGTTAGGAAACGTGAACCACGTACAGTGCTTTCATTTCCGGAAAAGACTAGTTTGGTCTTTGTGTCTCGCAGCTCTGGATAAGGACTTCAACGAGTGGGACCCGCTGATTGACGGGAAGGACGAGAACCTCATCCCAGGAACCAACGTCCACTTGCCTGCGTCATCCATGTGAGGGGGAGGGATCCCCTGTGCAGCAGAGGTGCTGCACTGTGTGGACAGAGGCCTTGGAACCAGTCAGGTCTGCGTTACGTTTGATGGGTGATAATCTCACCGATTCAGTTCTAGGCAACATGCCTTACATCTCTGGTACTTGAGTTGTGTAAAAATGGCAGTGATATAACGGTATGAAACAGGATTGTGTACGAGTTGACAAGTTTGATAAGAATTTTTAAACTGTCCTATAGTTTAGTACTTTCAACACTAACATGCAATGTAAACTCATTCAGTATTTCCATCCCTTGGCCTTAAGAGATGTTTTATACAAATACAAGATGACCCTCCGGTATATTATACATGGAACATTGTTACCCTCTGCAATCTTTACATATTCACACTACACTATTTTCCTGAAACCCCTAAAACCTCACAATGGACCCTTAATATTTTGTCTTTAAACAGGAAGATCCATTTCAAAGGTTTCAATAAATGTGTGGGACGTTTGTCTAGTTCACATCAAGACCTCACTACATATAGCGTTTGATGTTCTGACCCTTTAATACCTACCGATTCAAAATAAAATGAGAATAAATTGCTTTTGATTTTTAGACTTGACATATCAAGTTTGAAATGCTGTAATTATTTTTGCCTCACCTTGTCTTGTGGTAAAATGACATTAGAAGGCCAGCGTGTTGCTCATTTCAACCTCCTGATCTAAGTTACGAAACTGTGCGTCGTCTGTAGCTTCTCCCTCTTTGGCATTTCTAAAAACAGCGGCGTAGAGTGTGGTGCAGTGTTGGTCCCACACGGCTGGTACGCCTTACACACCAGGTCTCTCTCGCCGGGAGAATCCATACTTAAACCATCTAACAGTTGTGACCTGGCCTGTCCAGGCACATGATACACAACCAGGAGAGAACTGAAAATGGACCAGAAGCCTTTAACGTAGTGTCGTTTTCTCCTTTTTGTATGTGAACATTAAACTTACTGCTAGCAAAAATACGTTTACTGCGTAATGTTCAACGTGGAAGATACCATAATGAATTGAGTGCAGCCACCATTGCCTTTAGCGGAACGTGAGGGTGACAGAAGCGCAGCAGCAGTATGCGTGCAGCTCCCTCGGTCACAGACACTTTGGCCTTGTAGAAATCACCATTTAAGAGTCCAGCTTTTTGGCCGATTCACAAAATCTCCAATCGACAACGTGAGGCAGACAACGCAAGAGCAGCACTGAAATGTGAAAATCCTGTGAAAAACGAACATGTACTGATCTTATTTTAACCCTTGCAGTTTGAAGGTTTACATATTGGAGCAGCTGAGCTTCTGACGTCACTATTTTGCAGTAAAGCTCCGTTTCGGCACCGTCTCGGTACGGTGCTCAGCCACCCACGTCTGTTGCGTCAAATACTGTCCTCATCTTTTTGTCCTTTTCGTCATGCATTTGTGGCACGAGCTCCGCATTGACACGCTTACTGCAGCCATCACGTTAGCATTATGTCCCTGACTCAGCCACCAAGGTTTACAGACCAACGTAACTAACAACCTGAGGACATCGAGTTAACGTAGCAGTGACAGGGCTCCGTTCCGCCCGCTTGCGCCACACGATCCATCATGACACCAAGCAGCTCATCACTAGTTATTTCAACTCCCATTTACCTCCTTGTTCTTGGCGTTTCGAGCATCTCCCTCCACGTACAATACAAACACTGGTTCCGATGAAAACATTAATAGAAGTTCTGTTGTACTGTATTTAAGATGCTCCGCTGTCTACATGGTCTAATCGGGATGAACATTTAAACGTAATGGGATCATTACCTGGTGCCAGATTTTCAACGCTGCCGTTTTTATTGTGCTTCAACAAGAAACAGCAAACAAGAACATCAGTTTCCTTCAACCACCCAACTTTGTACACAGTTTCTTTAGACACATACAATAGTTTTTAGTGCTGCAAATCTTCGGCTGTTTCAGGAAAAAATGTAAGGTCAAATTTTGTCAGCTTTATCAGTGCAAATATACATGCACTTAAACACAGCAACTACAAAGAAAAATCCTTAAAAGAAGGCGAGACTATTACACACTGTGTGCTGTCATTTAAAAGTTCACGAAGCCTGAAGGTGGTTCACACCGCTCTGAACGACCGGGACGTAGCCGTGTCCCTCCCAGTCGACGTGTCGCACCTCTTGTCCGAATCCTCACGTTCTTTTGCTCTTCTGCTGACCTTCACGTTGGTCTCATCACCACCGAGGTTGTCTTTAACATTCAACATGGACAGCTGTGCATCTGAAAGGGAGTTTTAAAAAGTCAATGTTTAATTAGCCATCTAAGAATTCTACTTTGTCTGCAGAGGTTGATGATTGGTGGTCTCACTCACGGAGTCCAGATGTGCTAGAATAAATCCTGTCCCTCAAAACTTCTGAATCCCTGTCAGCATTTAACAAGTCTCTCAAAACCCATCTCTTACTGACTATTTCCCTCCTGAGCATCAGACAGCTTTCCAAGCAGGTCCTTCCCCATCTACACCTTTTGTTGTTCATGTCACCCCAACAGGTATCTTTACTAGAAAAATAGTGCTTTTATGTCTAGGTCTTTTGAAATGAACTTTACCCAAAGTGGCACACAATGAGTCTGCCAAATCCAACAATGTAAATGTTATGTCCTTCCATTCAGTACAAAAGCTCACTTTCCTGCCTGTATTTTTTCTGAATCATTATCCATCTGAATTTTGATAAACTTTTTAAACAATATAATAAAATATACTTTTAAGTCCTGATGCATTAAAGTAAAAGTCAATGTAGGTCTAGTTAAACGTACTATAACTACTCAGCTTTTCAGATGACGAAAAGATTGCCTGACAGGGTTCAGTGACAAAAATGGAGAAATATCAATAAAAAGTGTAGTGTGCGCTGAATCTTCTCAATTCCACAAACATTTCATCAGAGTACAGTCTTACTAAAGGATTCTTCTGTTGAACCAGGTCTACCAGCAGGACTGTCCAAAATGTACAATCACAGAACACACTGCTGCACATTGGTTACATCAATTAAAAAAATCAGACCGGCGTTGAAGGAGAAGTGATATTAGCTTCCATTTCTTCACAAAAGTCAAGCCAACTGTATGTCATGATATGTAAAAATAAATGCAAAAGTGACTATGAATAGAAAAATCTAGACAGGTGCAAGAAGGAACAGTACCAGTTCCTCAGTAGGAGCTACTAGTTGCTGATCACTGCTGCAGTCAATTCTTCCATCAGACACACAGTTTTTCAGAATCTCCTACACAAGTAGCTTCAGGGTTAGTTATATAAATGCTTGTTGTTTAAGTAGTTAAAAAAAAAAAAAAAAAAAAAAAAAAAAAAAAAAAAATACTTAAAAAAAAAAAAAAAAAAAAAAAAAGAAAAAAGAAATACTTAAGCAGAGAGGAATGCAAACTGCTTGCCAAAGCAAATGATGTTAATCTCCAAAGACCGTGACATTCAAGTGTCATTTCCACCCCATATCAAAAGAGAAAAGATGTGCTAGATGCTCTTCAACTAAAGCTGTTTTGCAACTGGTTACAACCGGTTGATACCAAAAGCACTCCTGATGAGACAGTAAAAATTCAGTCTAAGAGTTTCCTCTACATTCCCTGCTGTTGCTCCACTCAGTGTTTCACAACAGATACGAAACTGAAACGGCTTCGGAGCGGAGCCCACGTGACTGAACTCGGCACAGGAATAGAAACACAGCGGACACTGAGGCCTCCGACTGTAAAGCGCTCAGTTACTGAACACTCATTTACTCGGTATCTGTTGTCTTGCACGGAAGCATCTGAACTGGAAGATATTTGCTTATCCGGCAACCAGTGAAAATTAGCGATAACATTAAGATTATCCTTCTGCGTGCGGATTTGGGTATTCTCAAGTCCGTAAAGAATGTCAGAATTACACACTCAGTCGTACACCAGCTGAAATATACATCCCAAATTAAGCCCAATGCTGTACTGTGTTTTTAAAAAGTGTCCAAATGGAGTAAAGTGACTCAAACAGAAGAAGTTAGTCTACCTTGCTGGAGTCTGAATTCTGAGCAGATGACAGCGGTTGCTTTTGTCTTCTGCAAATGAAGCAAATATCAAATAAATGACTGAGCACATGTTTGGTGCAACGTGCTTTTCCACGATGTTCAGTTTACGTCACATTAGGCAAACACACACACACACACACACACGTTTCAGCTAATAAGAACCTGATCTAGATCTTCAGGAACTCCTTTGAATATGTTCTGATGGTCCACTATTGCATGGCTGTCATGTTCCAACAGAAGGACCTAGAAAACATGAAATAGGTTTCAAACAGTTCACCAAACGTACAAGGACTTTTCCAAATCTCTTGCCAACAAAAAGAGAAACCATACAAAGATCGATATAATATTTAGCAATACATTTAAAACAGAGCACTTGAGAATGCTGTGAGCTGACCTGGACAGAGTCGTCAAACACTTTCACAATCTTTGCCCTGCACCATTTTTTGTGGGTGTAAGACCAGATAATGCATTCTGAGCCAGTTACAGGTTCATCTTCAAAAACCTTCAGAGTGCCAAATCCTGGAAAAAGACAAAAAAAAAAAAAACTAATTTCATTTAGAAACCATACAAATACCATTTATACTCTAAACTGTGTGCGCTTACTTGATTGAATACTTGAGTGTTGGCGGTCTGAAGGACTGGAAGCTGCTCCAGGGTTGTCAACAGATATTTTTGAGCACTTTTCATGGATGTCATCACCATCAGGCTGCTCCAAGTCTGGTGGGTATGACAGGCCAATGATCTCACCCTCCCTTGAAAGCAGAGCACTGGCTTCATCCAGCAGACACAGCTTTTCTGTATCAGACTCACTTTCTTCTCCCTGCAGGCTGCATTTGTCCATTTCCTCCAAGTTGCTTGAAGAAAGATCAGCCAATGCCTTCTCTTGAGTAGGCACAGCCACAAAGAACGTCGTGCCAGTAATACCCATATGTGGGGAAACTTTACTCTCATCACATTCAGAAAGTCCACCGATTTCAACATTATCTGAATTCCTGCTCGGCAGGTCTTCACTGCTGACAACAGACGTATGACCCTCCAAATGTTTTGCTGCCTCCAAATCTTCTAAATTATTTTTGTCACATGGCAAGACAACCCTCTCGGTGACAGACTGAGGTTCCCTTGCATCTTTTTCTTTTACTTGCCTTTCTTCGTTCTTTTCATTAACTATCAACAAGTTAATTGATGGTTCATATTTGGAACACAATCGATCTTCTGAGGTCAACTCTTGTTCTGCAGCGTCCTCCTCCGGCGGTAAAAATCTGACTGAGAATTCCGGTTGCTGTTCAGCACTTTGACTAGACTCACTCAGATGAAGCAACTCGCCTGGTATATTTACATTACCATTAGATTCCTCCGTGCTAGAAAGACTGGCCTTCACATGCAGTTCTTTGTGATCCCCTGCTGTGACTTCCTGCCCAAATAACGACTGTGTGGTACTTCCATGCGTGCCAGTTGTAGCCACGCCTGAAATCTGTTCAGTGCCTGAATTTTTAACAGTGCCTGCGAAAGGTCTCTTGTGGCTGCACATGATGTCGTTTATATCCTTCCCATTGCATTCAACCTTTACATGATAAGGAGGAGTTTCAAAATCAAAAACGTGCTTTACTTTGATTATGGTCACTGTCAAGATCTTATCTGTGATGAGGCAAGCAAATTCGTCCAAAGCAACATCGGTCCAGGAGCACTGCGAAGGATCAAAACCGTCAAGCTGACACAAAAAGGCCTGAGGAGGAGTTTCCAGAAGAAGGGAGGTGACTGGTTTTACTTTATCAAAATCAGCATTTGACTGATTTCCGTAATCAACAAAGAGTACACAAAGGCTATTTCCTGTTTTTCTTATTACTTTTGCACGATACCACTGCTCATCTTCTGCAAACAAAGCAAGACACGGACTTCCAGGGTGCAAAGTCTGAGCCCAGGCAGACACCTGCACAGCTGCATTTCCTACTTCCTTGGCAGCCTCAGAGATTCTCTGAAGCTGATCTGCATTTGCTTTCTGACACCAGAAATAATGAGGACCAACTATGGAACTTGCATAAACCTCAAAGGCCTGTCCTTCAGAAAAGCTTGGTTCTTTATACGACATGGAAATTACATCCTCAGGTGTTCTACCCGCTTCATCATGACTGCAAACTGAGTCACATCTCTGCAAACTCCCTGGTGCAGAATCAACCATGACAACAGAAAGGGTGTGCAAGAGATCAACTACCATAATGCCCTGATCCTCCAGTGTGACCTCCCAAACAGATTCAGACTGTTCACTGAACTTGCACATCAGTTTTTTACTCCCATTTTCCCCAACAACTCTTCTAAAGTTTTCCACATCCTCCTGGTCCCACTGCCCTTTGTTGACAAAAGTAAAACCACTTAGGAAACAGTGAATGCTTAACCTTGGAAGTTGCAACAACTCACTATCAAGCCTCGAGATACCCGAACAGGTAACAGTTGCTGTATTTCCAAAGTCTATGAACTCTACCTGAACAGTGCCACCCTCAGATACATTTTTAATGACTCCACGATACCAGGAGCCATCATCTGGAAACACCGAATTCACCAAGTCACCTTCCTGCAGTTCGTCCACATCGACTATTGTGCCTCCTGACAGGGGTCCATTTAGCTCATCAACAACAGAGTATATTTCAGCCTCATCCTCTGTTAACTGCACAAAGAAGCTTGAAGGAGAATTGATATGAGATACATAGACTTCTGAAACCTGACCCATTTTGATAGGCTTCTCTGGGAGCTGCGAAAGTTTTGGGAAGGTTTTGTCCCTTGTATTAGCGACTGCAACTACACTGCAGAGGTCTTCGGGTCTTTGGTCTTCGTTCTTGTATGGAAGAATTTGCCCTTTCGGTTGTTTTGTAGATTTCTCAAGAGTTTCTGCAGGTTCCCATTGAATTCTAGTACTGCAGGATTTTGATGGCTGCTTTGTACTTTCCTGTTTTTTGCCATGACCTCCAGATTCTCTTATACGTCTACCACGCTTCCAGCTAGCCTCAAATGGTTTGCGATGTTCACTGCTTGCAACTGCAGGCATGTTTTTATTAGGTTTCCCCTTAGCCTCAACTGCTTGTTTAAGTGTAGGCTGATAGGTGTCCTTTTCCACACGCTGCATACAACTGACTGGCAACACTTGCATCTTCCTGGACTTTTTGAATCCCAACGAGACGGACTCCTTTCTTCGAGTATCGATGCAAAACATTTCTTTGATCTTGGAATTAACTTGCATTTTGCCATCATAAAGCTCAACCATCAGTTTTCCATCTGGCTCTTTTGCCACCACCAGTGCTGTGAAGCTCTGGTCAGTGACATTTCTTTTAAACCAATTACTGACCTCACCGGATACGTCTTCAGGGAGATCTGAGAGTCCGCACTCAATAGCCTGAACGGGAACAGACATTATCTCACCTGCCTCTATTGGAATTGGAAGCAGATCAGATTTATCCATTTCCAGTGTATCGCCATAGTCCACAAAGTATACCTGGATTGTAGGACTTGTAGACTTAATCTGGCCTCTATACCAATATCCATCCGTGTATTTTGCAAAACAGACTGTACCAAACGTTTTTGGAACATTCACACTCTGAAGCTGACAGCAGAGGTAATTTACTTTCTCTGTCAGTTCCTCAATGGTATGAGAATTTCTGTCTAGCTGGCAATAAAATTGATTGACTGATTTCACACTGGTTATCTTTACAACCTCCTCCCCCCCGGTTTTGATGGCGTGTGTTGAATAATAGTACGTGTCCAGTCGGAAAGGTGAAAGGGGAGCTTTTCTGGGAAGTGCGCGGTTAGCAAGTCCCTTCTGCACCAGCAAGCTACAAACACTTTCAAAAGGTGTCTCAAGGTCCACAACATTGAATACCATACTCTGAGAGTCACACATCACTGCATATATGGTGCATTTCAAGTTCATGTGGACGGAAGCTGCAGAATCTACAAAGTTTCTGAACTCTGACTCAGCAGCACTGCCCCATTCAAAAGTAGATAAATCCACCGGATGGATCAAGTTATACAAGCTGCATCGAAAAGCCTGACCTTTCAGTTTGAAGAACATTGGATTAATAGGTCTCAAGTCTTGTAGGGACACTTTCTGGGTCTGCCCAAAGTCTATAAGCAACACGTCGACATGAGGAGACGCATGCTTTTGAATGACAAGTGCCCTATACCACAGTCCGTTGTCTGGATGACGAGCAACACACGCAGCTTCCACAGGCTGTCCAGGCTGCTCAGGCTTACTGTCTGCATAGTAGGTTTGAATGTCCTCCATAAGTAACTTCAGACTGCCTGCGTTTTGGGCTAACTGACACCAGAAGTCATTGGGGCTCTCGATGTATGACACATTGACTTCCATACAACTGCCAATCAGAAATAAGTGCTCCTTGAAAACAGATCTAGCATCACTGACTTTGGGGAAGCTTGAAGGCAAAGATGGAGAGCCACACACTTCTCTCCTCTCCATGGTGGAGTAATTCCTGCTTGGGCCTGGAACAGTTGGTAAACCCAGAGACTTCTCGGTAACTCTTGGCACTGGCTTCTTAAGAACGATTTCAGCAAAGCCGGCACTGACGAGCATCTTGCTGACATTTCTTTCGCCACACACTGAAGGATCACTTAATTGCACAACATGTGTATCTTGAGACACTGAGTTAACATGCATATCCAGTACCTTGTTTTCAACTGCTTTTGAGAAGAAAACTGTTGCACTCTGGCTCCACTTCCCATCCTTTGGCTTAATACCGGACAGCGCGCACTTCAGCGCCAAAGCCGGCAACTCTCTGAATCGGTCAGGCAAGACCCTCAAGTTAAACTGATCGACCACTTCTGTATTTCCATAATCTAGCATATATACTTTAGCTTGCTTGCCAGAGACGTCATTGATAACAGCCCTATAAAAAACATTGTCCCTTGATCTGGCAGCACAAAACACACCAGTGGCAAGATTTTTCAGAAGTCCTTCTGTGCTTGCTGCCTGATCATAGAGGTCACTAATACAACATGTCAGCTGGTCAAATTCATCTCTGTACTGTTGTGTCTGAACCCAGAATTCAGAAGGGTTGTTCACATACTGTACCACAGTGACATGAGAAGAATTCACTGAAAGATTTTCTGTTAAGATCTCACGTGTCTGATCTGGAGCACTCGAGAGGGTTGCAAAACTCCTTAGCATTTCACTTTCCACAGAATCTTGACCCAGCCCAGACGCCGTTTTTTTTTGGAAACCAAAATCCCTTGGAGACTTTTCACACTCAGGCAGACACTTCTCCATTTTGCCAAACAGTGTGTTGATATTAACATTGTCATTCCCAAAGAGTGTTACGTAATGGACACCCTCTGACAGGCTTTGGTACTCAAACCTAGCAATTACAGTACGGTGCAGAAGTAGGGATTTTAGGTAATCAATCTGTGCAGCAGTCCATCCAACTCCTTTATCAATAATGCCATGGAGCGAGCAAATGTATGTTACAACAGGCATTCTGAAGAACTCTGCCACCAAAGGTCTGACATTCTCAACTGGCACAAAATCCTTCTTTCCGTAATCCACGTGCAGCACTTCAACAACTGTACTAGTGGAAAAGACCTGCTGTAGGACTGACCGATACCACTTCCCGTCACTTCCTCTAGCGGCACACGGAAAACCCAAGTGTTCTGGCCTTGCCTTCCACATTCCTAACCTTCCTTCGTAGTACTGTGTGATCTGATCGGTTAGTTTCTTTAACTCTTGGGAGAAGACCTTCAACTGACAGAAAACACGCAGTGGATTTGTAACTTCTGTAATGGTTACAGTTTCAACAGTTTCGGGCTGCAACTCTGGATACAAGAAACTCTGCCACTTCTCACTCTGGTTGTAGATGTCCGCTGGTTCATTTCTCAAGGAAGAAGTGGGCAGGGAATCATCAGGGACTGCAGCCCCACTGAACGACTGCAATGACCTCATAACAAAGAGCTTGAACTTTTCAGTAGAGAGTTTCTTAGCAAACCCCATTTCAAACATCTGTTTAGATATGGATGGAATTTCAAGGAGGAATGTTCGATGAGGCACCAACACATCCTGAACATATCCATCAACTGTTTTTCCACACAAGGTTTTCAGAAACTCCAGTGCCATGGGAGACCACCTATTTTCTGTTGACAGAGGCAAAACGTTGGCAAGAATGCAGAATTCTACCTCAGGAGGTAAATGGAAAAAGTCACTAGGACCCCATGCCAGGGTGTTGGTATTAGCACTGAGGGTCCTGCCTTCATCGATAAGGAAAACGCTGTAATCTGGACCATTTCGAGACACCACCCGGGCTCTGTACCAAGTCTCAAATACCTTCACTAGGCACACATCCCCAGGGCTCCCCTCGGACTTGAGAAATTTTTTGCCAGGAAACTGAATCTCTTTTCTCATTTGCTGGTACACCAGTTTTCTTTCTTGATCAAAATTGGCCCACAGTTCTACTAGCACACAGAGAGGATTTAAGTTTACCCTGGTGATCAGGAAAGTCACAGTGGAATGAGGTGCCGGAAGTCCAGGAATCGAGCACATTGTGAATATCCTAGATCAAGAGATGATCCTTTAAACCTCAAGGCGTCAAACTTCCACACCTGAAAACAAACAGGGGAAAAAATAGGAAAAAAAAAAAAAAAACTGACAACGTTTTCCCCTACACAAAAATGTAACAGGGACAGTCAAAGAGTTAGAACTCTCTTGTTTCACACCGAGAACGCGAGATGAAAACACTTCCCACTGTAGTAGGACCTTTAACCAAGGTGTTCGCCTTAAAAGTCATCCTATAAGTTACCCAGCTTTACAAATTTTACAAACTTAAACAACAGAAATATTCTAAGCAGGGTCACTGTGATTAAATGGTTTCACAACAAATCGGTAATAAAAACATCACGGTGCCTAAACTGTGAAAATTTTAAAAGGCATTTCATTTTAGAAGCCTCATGTACCACACTGCCCTGAAAACGTCCTCTTGCCCACTTGCAGCAACACATTAACTATCTCCGCTGTGAAAATGACAACACCACATCACCGTTTCACAGGTATAGCCATCACAAAGGACCTTGGATATATAAAAGTGATTGGGGGGGGGGTAGTAGAGAATGGATGGAGTTTACACAATTTGCCAGCTGCCAAAGGTTCAAACACATCATATCTGCTTTAACATCTCCATCATTATACTCCCTCCCTCTACACACAAGTGAAGATTTAACACACACACACACACACACACACACACACACAAATCTAGCTCATGTTACATTAATGGTCTTAAGGCAGTGTTTCTGCTGGTTGGAACAGTTCAAGGAGGAGCAGATTTACCTTTCTTGGTCATTCAGTTGAATCACTTATAAAGATATGATACGAGGATTTTGTGACAGTGCCGATAGCCGATAATTTCCGTGTACCTATTGACTGTTTATAAAATACAGAAAAAAGGGATTACAGCTGCCTGGATGAGAAGTACAGATGAAGGCAACACTTGTGTAGAATTTCAGTTCTGCAGACAATGTACAGTCATTAAAATAAAAAAAAAAAAAACCATATGCTGAACCACAATTGACTTCCCACTTGATCCTTAAATAGAGAATGATTTTACAGACTGCAGCCTTAAATGCTAAACATCGCTTGCTTTTCTTTTTATGGAAAAATCTAACAACGAAAAAAAAAAGAAACACTACTTAACGGCAGTTTTTCTGGCACTGCATGATTCTATTTAGCATGCAGGACCTGTCTTAAGAAGCCAGTGCATTTCTGCCACTCAGCGGAAATTGTTTCTTTTCCTTCACCACATTACAAGCAGCACTGAACACTCTCACTAACATTAAGTTCACAAGTGTCACAAACACCATATTTCAAGTCATGCTTACTTTGAAAAACTTACACATCGCAGACATTTTCACGCTTATGTATGCATGCACTACATATACACAACCAGTGTGTCAAATATTGGTGCAAATTATTGGTCAAATCTAAGGATCATCCCAATGACCATAACATTCATTTGAATTAAACAATTATTGGCCAATGCCGATATGATTCCAATATCATTGTGGATCCCTGCTTAGAAACATTTTTCCTGTAATTGCTTTTCACCAGTCCATCTACTGGCCCTGAAAAGTAAATACACTTTTTATTGACAGCCAGTAAGACTCCTAACCATCTGAATATTCCCATTTACTTGCTACAAATTATTTCTCAGTAGCCTAAGTATCTCAGCAAGTATACAAACTGTAACTGCTGAATACAAAGAAATACAAACTTTTTTTTAACCAAAACCTTATTCAAAATATTTCATTTCTACGTTAGGAAATGTTTGACAGAAAAAAGCAATGAAGCATTTAATGTATAAAAAGATGTTTAAAGAAACTAACAGAAGCTAGAAAGGACCTTCTGAGTGACTGAAGTGCACTACAAGGTCAGGAATGTTAAAATATTTACTTTTCTGTTATTTTCCAATTAACAAATTATACATTTTTATTCACATAACTCACATCACAAGAGAAATTTGTCTAACAGTGAATGCAACTCCATTAAAAATGATTAATTCAGTTACCAAACCCTTATGTGCCATAACTTTATCTCAGTTATACAGTCAAAGGCCTACATCTTTTTTAGCATCACCTCACTAAGTGCGCACAATCTACACTAACCGTCCAGTTACCGCTTAATAATCGGTGTTATGCGTCAAAACCATCACTTGTTAGAGGTGCAACCAAAACTGCATCAAAAACAACAGATCGGTTTGGGTTTCTGAAGAGTCAAACAGCGCAGCTTGCAGTTCCAATACATCAAAGAGTGCAGAGCAGTAATGCAGAAAAAAACGGAGGAAATATCCACTTGCATATTTTATATTAAATTTTCCACCACCGCAAGACAAATGTAAAACGTTCCTCGTCACTTCAGCTCGAATAGACGGCGAGCCAGAAAAACACATCATAGGACCACCTGGTCTGGACACAGCGTTATACAGGTAGATACAGGTAGTCCCCCCCTTACCCGCGGGGGATACGTTCCATGACCCCCAGCGGATGCCTGAAACCGCGGACAGTACCGAACCCTATATAAATACTATGTTTTTTCCCCCCTATACATACATACATACCTATGATAAAGTTTAATTTTTAAGTTAGGCACAATAACAGATTAACAACTAATAATAAAAACGAACAATTATAACAATACACTGTAATAAAAGTCTTGTGAAAGTGGTTTGTCTCGCGACAGTCGATATTATAACCGATACTCCTAAGTGACGGGGGGGGGGGGCAGTACACAGTGTGGACACGATGGACAAAAGGACGACTCACGTCCCGAGATTTTATCGCGCTACTTAAAAATTATGATTTTTTTTTCTTCCCTGGAATTTTCCATCTAAAACTTTCGGACCGCGGGTAACTGAAACCGCGGATGGGGGGGGGGGCACTTTACCTTCACCCTCCAACATAATTCTTCTTCTTCTGTCGTGGTACATGAGGAGAAAACCAGGAGTAAAACTCACCACTTTATCGGGCTTCTTCCAACAGCTGGAAGAAACACTTCATACCGACCGACTGGTTCCAAACCGACTCTTTTCCGCGCCGTCAGCAGGAGTTGGCCTTTATCGAGTGTTATCAACTCTTAGGTGAGTAAACTTCGACATTTATCACATTCTGTAACCTGCCGACATATTGAACTATTGTTGCTGCTTTAATGAAACTGTGTTCGTCATCTTTTAAACGCCCTTCTCCGGCCTCCTCAGCCAGCGCGCGCAGAGCTCGAGCCCGCGTTCGCCCGGGAAAGCTGGCCGCGCCTCACTTTGGCGCCTTGGCTCGAACCATCGCTGAAAAAGGGGGGAAAACTTTACATTCGCAAACATAATGACAGTAGTGGCTTCAAATAAACTTCATTCAGTCTTTGAAGAACAAAATTGTACTGCATTAAAATACAGCGAGGGAGCTATAGTTAAACTGCGTGTGTTATTAGCCACCTATCTAGTGACTTTCTCGACGAGCTTACAATGGTACGCGCTGGGACGTCCCTTCTCACTCCAAGGGCTCTAGGCATACAATACTTCCGGGATTGATCCCAGCCAGCCCATCCACTTCCGGTTTCTGATCGCACACTGAGAATGACGATTGTAACAGTTTGTATTATTCGGTATCGTCACGCAGAGCTGTTGTGTCGTCGCATTCCTTTATTCAGTCCTAAATACACCGGATAAATATAAGCGCTTATTCGACGTAACCTCAAAAATTGTGATGCCGCCGTTGTTCTGTTGCTGCTGTGACTCATTTGTCTGTTTAGAGTTTGAGCCAAGAGTTGTCGCTTTCTCGTGTTCTTCCTAATAACATTTGATAAATGTAAGTATTTCTGATGTATCTGAGCAAGATGTTTTGTAACTGTTTTGCTCTTACATGGACATCGTTTCGTTACACATGAAATTAGCTTCCAACTTTGGGGTGTTTACACAAAGAAAGATATACACTGCATATCTTTCATAGTTTTGTGTAAATATTATTGTTGTGTCATTGAGAATTGTATTTCTTTCCTTTTTCATGCACACACTGCTTCACAGCATCCAGATTCTTACAAAGTTGTTTCTCATGCACTGCAGCTCTTCCTGACACAGCTGGTCACCCCAGAAATGTGGAGAAAGGTGCAAGACAAGAATCTATTCTCCATACATTTTTGAACTGAAAAACCAATATTTGGTTTCCTGACATGAATATTCTATGTAAAATCTGTGCACTAAGAAGAAAATGTTTCAAAGATCTATATATGCATTCTTACTGTAGTTATCTATTTGTACCCTTTTTTTGTTTTGTTTTTGTAAACATGGTTTTCAGTACCATGAATTTAATAATGTTCCTGTATGTGATCCCTGCCACATACCCCCCAGATACCAATCTTCTCTGTTATCCACATCATCACCTGTTTAAAACACCTTTCGGGAGAATTTTGCAAAAGAGAATAAATTTAGCAAAATCTAAACTTACATTTTAAGCAACGGACTTTAAAGCTCGGGCCACAAAGGGTTGATGGGTGTAAGTGTGTGTTGTTCCCTCAGCTTTTCACCATGATATGTACGACCACTCTCTGGATATGTCTGAATAATGACACGTTAAAAAAACAAACTTTTTTAAAAAATATTTTGGAAAATAAAGCAGTTAGGGTAAGTACATTTTCAGTAAAAGGTCCCAGCGTATAGTGTTGTACCCTTTGGTGAGGTAATAATACATGTTTTTTAATGCTTTATTGTAACATGCAAATATGCAAAACCAGCAGAAGTAAAAACAGTCAGTATGTACTGTATTTGCAATACATTTGGAATCAAAACCTACCAACATATAACTACCTATTAAGTAAAAAAACAAAATGATTGTCTCTCAAAACAAACGAACAAATTCGGAGGCGAATGCATAGATAACCTTCCGACAAATTTCGTCTTAGCAAAAGTTTCCATTCGAATACCGATGTATAGGAATTCATTTTCAGGAGCCGTTATAGCTGAACAAATTCTGACAGTTTGGATACCGATGAATTGCTGCAACCCCGTTTTCCTTGTGAAACGTTCCGCGTTTATGTTTATTACGTAATAAAGCGTGTAGTACAGCAACTGGCCACCGGGTGACGCAATCACATCGAAAACTATCCACTGAACCTCTGTGACAGTGTAACTAACTTCCCCTTTTCTTCTTCTTCTTTTAACTGCTGGGCTCTTCATTACGGGTGACTTTAACTTCGCTTTTGATAAGTAAACCCCGATTTCCACGGGCGGGATTCCATAAAATGTCTGAATTTACCTGAGGCCATACGAACATCTCGGATGCTTTAAGGTGGAAAGTGGCGAACAGGTGAGCCGGAGCCCTGTGAACCACGTGGCTCGAAGGCCCCTCACGGCGCCCTTTTCAGCCGTTACAATAGTGTGTGCCTGTGAAGGCCAGCGGTGGTCAACGCCGGTTGAGCATAATATGTGTTATTGAATTAATTGTTCTTAATCCTGCTGTGTGTGTGTGCGTGCGTGCGTGCGTGCGTGCGTGCGTGTGTGTCTGTGTCTGTGTCGCTATTAACCCTCCTGCTCGCTAGGTGGCGACAGTAGGTTTTCATCTTCCGGTTTCGGGCCGACCGGCGCCATGTTGTGAGCGTCGCTCCAGCGGACGGGCCTGTTTGTGTTGAGCGGCGCGGCGCTCGTTTCTCAAGTGAAGCTTCGCGAGGAAAAGCTGCAGTCATGGCTATGCAAGCAGCCAAACGCGCGAACGTACGTCTCTTTAAACGTGTTTTTCGAGGTAGCTTGTGAGAATTTACTCCACTTGATGCTGTAAGATTAGTCGAGCGTTTTGTTCGCTTCTCGCCAGGTAGCCGTGCCAGCTCGGTTTCGTAGGCCGCGATTCCCACTCTTATTATTTACCTCTTTTAGACCTTTTAATGCTTTCTTTAGTTAAGTCTGTTTCGGGTTTCTACATTTCCCTAAGCAAGCAAGCAAGCAAGCAAACAAACAAACGAAAACGGTTTCGCTTATTCGTACCTGCTATGTGACTGACTGGCTCTGGGTCGGTTTACTTTTCACAAGCCATCATATTAAGTTAGTTTAGTTGCCCGTGTTGTCCTTTATTTGTTGTTGTTATTATTACTAGCTGGTTGTAGTGGCACAAGGCGGTTAAATATATTTAAATTGTTACACGATAGTGTCCTTATATATCAAGTTAAATGAATGTTACTGTAATCTTGGAACCCCGGGTGCCTCCAGCCGCAATGTTCTAAGCTTCTCAGTGTCTCTCCTGGAACCACTTTTATTCTGCACCTGCTTTTCCAAGTTTTACACTAAAAACTTTGTGCTTCTTAATGTTGGATTTTGCCCGTGTTTCCAGATTCGTCTGCCGCCTGAAGTAAACAGAATACTCTACATCAGAAATCTGCCCTACAAGATCACAGCGGAGGAGATGTACGACATCTTCGGGAAGTACGGACCCATACGGCAGATCCGAGTGTAAGTGGCCCCGCGAGCCGTTTTCGTTACCGTCAGGAGTGGTGTCACCAGAGTTCCCGTATCAAGAAACGGCGTGCTTTTCTTTTCTGTGCATATCTTAGTGATGATATTCATTAGCGTGTTTCTTTTTTCCGCCCAGTGGGAACACGCCGGAGACAAGAGGAACTGCCTACGTAGTGTATGAAGACATTTTTGATGCCAAGAACGCCTGCGATCATTTGTCAGGGTTTAACGTCTGCAACCGATACCTTGTTGTTTTGTATTACAATGCAAACAGGGTACGTATGGTCACTAAGGCAGAAAAACTGGTTCTCTGCTCATTTGTAGTTATTTGAAAGAACAAGTTAAGCCTTTTCATTTACCTGCATGTTTTTTCAAGCCATTCGAGTCATTTCCCTGGTGGAAATTATTGTAATGTTTAAAGCGGTTGTCCAGCTACAATGAACGGATCTGTTTTTATCACAGATCCTCTGTAAGGCTGTTGTCATCGCTGACCTGCTGGTCCATAGAAATCTGACCCAAAGCAACAGAGTGGTTCATTTTTCCAAACAGTCATTTGAAACCAGTTCTGATTTCTCGTGGGGATCAACTTGTTATATTTGGGACCAGAGGGCATAAAATGATATAGATCAGACTTACTGATGTTTTTTTTTTTTTTTTTTTTTTTAAATTTTTAAAATCTGCTTTGTTTTTTCAGGCTTTCCAGAAAATGGACACAAAGAAAAAGGAGGAACAGCTGAAACTTCTGAAAGAAAAATACGGCATCAATACAGACCCCCCAAAGTAGTTCTGTTCGCAGCCCCCGTTCTTCCACAAACCCCTGGTTGTCTTGTACAGTCTCTTGTTTTGTTATTATGTAACTTTTATATTAAAGTGGCTTTTTTCCCCCTCTAATTTTCATGCTGTTTTTTTTTTTTTTAATTACACCAAATTAACATGTTAAGGTATTTCAGTAAATTCACGTATGGCTGCGTGTCAGCTTACAGACCCGTGTAATTGTGGAGGAATATTGTTTTATTTCATTTCAAGATGGTCAATCTGCAGGTTTGTTCTTCCCAGGGAAAACAGTGGAAAACAATGTGTTTCTATCCCAACCAGTTTCCTCAGATCTCACTAAAACACCTCTGAGCGCTAATATAACTGCCCACCGAGGATTTTCACAGGCTTCTGCACTTCTGTCTGAGGCGCCGTCACCCAGGCTGCTCAGCCCCCCCCCACCACCCCACCGGAGCGGAGTTACGGCTCTGGGGAAATTGATGAGTAACCAGGCGAAGCCGGGAACGGCCGAGCGCGTCGTTTATCGCCACCTTCTTCATCACTGTGCCCTTTCTGTCGAACGCAAACGTAGATGAGAAAAACCATTCGTGTAGCGCCGTCCGTTTATTCCGTTAAGTTAGACGCCCAAAATGGCCCTGACATGCACTTCCCATAATGCCCCTCTCCTCGCGCAGTGTTTCAGGTTCTTTACCGTCCGTTCTCTCGCCCAGACCCTCAAGCAGCACCACGTTTTCTGTGGCGTTTTCCCAGATGAGGACGCACAAGTCCAGGATTTTCGGTTCAGCCTCGGATGTTCCCAATAACCGAGCTGCAGACCGGAACTGGGCCGAGAGTTTTGCTTTGGGGGGCTGCAGGAAAACCACTCGAGCAATAAATAAATATGTAGGTGGATAAATCAATAAGGAATTCTATGGGTAGCTTAGAAAGATGATGCTGCTGATGAATGAGTTACAAATAGCCTCAATATTTCTGTAAGCAGCATCGATAATTTCTGTTGTTCATTTGAGTCATAATGTAAAACAGATTTACCAATAAAATGAATAATAAGTTATGTCTATATTCAGTTCAGGGCCACTGTGCGATTGGTTTTACATTCAAATGAGTTCCATTAGGTCTAGTTTATGGATAAAGAGCCACCAATATAATCTATGCAGCCTGCTTTTGTCTTGTCTTGGGTGGAATATGTAGAAAAAAAGTGAGTGGTGAAGTCTGGATTTGTTCCGGGCGGCGAGTGTCGGGGCGCCATGTCCGACGTACGCGTTGTGTGCAGTGAAGGCTTCGGGGGTCTCTGTTGTGCACATCTGTCAAGAAAACAAACATTGTTTAAATTGGGTTTGGCTTCATGCGTGGTATGGTGTCGGGTGCAAGGAGATGGAATATTGCTGCCACCTGCAGCTGCAGAAATATACTCTCCTACTCAATGTGTGGCAAACAAATTTATGTAAAATGTTTTCTAAACGGACTGGATGAAAGGGCACAGCTGTGCTCAGAATGAGCACCTGAAAACAGTACTATTTGGACGTATCTAGTGCCACCAAGAGGTAGTGGAGGAACAGCGCAGTTTCTGTGTAGCCTTTTCGGCCTGGTGGGGGCGCTGTCCCTCTGGCACATGGCGAATCCTCAGGCAGGAGCAGGTATTCCTGCGTGACTCAGCGCCCTAAACCCACCGACAGTGAAACTAACGGCCTCTCGAGCGGGTAATGACCACAGACAGCTGCTGTGAACGGTCTGTCCAGCTGTATGTTTGATCACAGCCCTCGAACGAAGGTGGCCGACGGACGTCGTGGGGAAGATCCCGGCTGAGACTCACCTGTAAGTTCATCTCCGGTTTTTGGTTTTTCTCTATAATGCGAGATAACCAGATGGTCCAGTAGGAGGAAAGGTTTCAGATACTTCTGTGAGGTGGTCTGTATGTCCGTGTGGACAGCAGGTGGCGGTGTGGTTACAGCTGTCACCTCCATCACGGTACCGACCCTGAACCCATAATAATAAAGGTGTCTGTTCAGATGGTTTGGGGGTCGAGCTGATGGCACCAACCCCGGTTCGACGGCTTCCGAGAGCAGGATGTTTTTGTTAGGAGGGCTGTGTCCACGGGGGGCCATGAAGCAGCTTGAAATTTTAAGAAGGATGAAATATGTGTCGTGTGATGAGACTCTGTGGCCTTAAGGTGCCTGCGGTTTGCCCCCCCCCAGTATCACAGTCATATTCAGGACAGCATGTTTACTAACTTTGTGCCCTTCTTTGCCTGTTGAGACACACAGAGACCAAGAAAGATTATAAGAGAAACTGCAGTCAACTGCAGAAACTCTTGCTTTCAACTAAACAGGAATTTAAGTGTTTCCAACTTCAATATCATTTTTAAAGGTTTAAAAGTTTAATTTATTTTCTCCTCAGCTCCGTTTTCTTCCCTGCAAAATAATACTGATGCACTAAGAGAAAATAAGTGCGAAAACTAGCCGGGCGCCGCTTTGTCGCCAACTCGCGGAAAACCCGGCAGCTGAGACACGAAATCACACTTGGAAAAACAGCCCATAGATGTTTTTATTACTTCAAATCACAACACAAGGAATAGTGCAGTCATGTCATCCGGGGCACAACACATGCTAACCGTGCAAAGAAAAACCACCAATTCCCCCAACACTCTCATTTTCACACGCGTTTCTAAGTTGTTCCGCGACTCTTGTCCGTTGTTCTGCTTTCCGTTCCGACCACGTGGATCGTGTACAACGTGCGCGTGGCTGTTGAGTCGGACTAATAATTGTCCTAAAACAGACTGGATTGGGATAAATGGCGCGTTGTCATCACCTCGCGCGCTTTCTGGACCCCCGGGCAGATGTTTGTCTGCGAGGGGAGGTCAAGTGTGACGTGTATAAATCAGGAACAGCGGACCGTCTCCCGCGACGCCGATCCGAGGAACCGTCACCACCCTCGCCACTCCGTGGGAACCGTGTCGTCCGGCGCCGCGGCTGAGGCCTCCGACCCTCCCGCTCCACCCGCGCAGCCTCTTCACGTGCTGCGCGCTGCTGGGGGGCGTGTCCGCAACCGCTCTCGTTTTTCCGGAACTTTTGATCATAAGCGCGAGCTCTGTTGGTCACGTGACGTGTTTGCCCTTCGGACGGGTAGTAAAACGAGGAGCACGAGAAGCGCTTGAGCGACGCCCACTACTAACCAGTGAGGAAACATGCGGTCCAAGAACGGTGCCGGATAAAGGACGACGCCGCCGAGAGACGAGCGCCACCTAGTGGAACGAGATCCCCCACGTCGCTTTCTTAACAAACTTCATCCGCTGCATTTCTTCCTCTCACTTCTTGGATGCAACGAAAACAGGTTGTTGAGATTAAGGCCGAACCTAAAGGCATGCAGATCATAGCACACATTTATATTCACGGACACCATTAGCACGCGGCCGGTCGGCGTCTGTCCCCTCTTGTCCACCCGCTCCGACTGGGTTTTCGGAAGAACGGACGCGTACGTCACGGTGACGTCACCGTCAGGCGCGTGGGCTGGTTAACGTTGCTTAGTATAGGAAACACACAGTTAGCGTGAGGAAACAGGAACGTTTAATAGTAGCGAATTGGACGCAGCACGTCGACGACACACAAGCCTCAGCTGAAGGGGACTCAGTGGGAAAGACGTTACACACTTCACATTTTGGCAGTTTTTTTTATCATTTTATAAATATCTCTCTCTATATATTTTTTAATATAAATCTGATACATGTAAATATATATGTGGGTGTGTGTGTGTCTGTCAGTTCTTCAGCAAACGACATCTCATGCACACGAGTGTTTCAAACACAAGAAGCGGAACCATTGAAAGGTAGTCCAAGCGACTGGAAACAGCTGCAGACCGAAGGGAACACGGAACCTGTGCGCAGTCCTCGGGCTCACGGGCCTCGGCCCTCATTTCTGGAGGTCGCACTGCAGCAGTAGTACGATGGACGGGTCGCTCTTCGCCGCCTCCTTGAACTCCTCCAGCGTGATCTGGTCGTCGTGGTTCTTGTCCATCTTGCTGAAGATCTTGTCGACGCGCTGCTCGGGCGTCAGGCCGTCCTCGTTCATCTTCATCATGATGACTGTGCCCACCATCTTGTAAATGGCCTTCACCAGGAAACACAAGAACACCACTGCCTTCTGTCTCCAACCCGACAGCAGAGACATGCGTTATACTGGAATAGCCCAGAGCAGGGGCCTCGAACGCTGTAAAATTATTGGTATTTACCATTTGTCGTATAATTTTCACGGGAGCCCACAATACTACAAACACACCAAAATAAACTGCAGTAGAGTAATGTTTCGACTGAGGTATTTAACATTCAACGTGTCACTTGCTATGATTTTCGCACATGTAACCTCGAAACCAGTTGAGAATAAAGATTGTCACCTTTGGGTAAAAGAGGTTGGACACCTCTGGTCTGATGGGGACACGGGGAGCGTCACTGAGTGACTAAACACGCAGCAGCAGGGGACACCCCTGCTGGGTGAAGGTCTTGCCTTACAGGGTTTGAATCCTCCTGCAGGAATCTTTGTGAAGGTACTTACCATAAACCGATACTGTAAAATTACTCAGCCACATACAGGTGTGAATCACTGGAAGTAAGTTAAATACTGAAAGCCGTCTTGGAGAAGAATGGTGAATAATAAGGAGTATTTCTGGTTGCGTCCCGGAAGCACGTACCTCTATGATCTCCAGCATCTCCACCCGTGTGATCTTGCCATCTCCATCCAGGTCATACATGTTGAAGGCCCAGTTGAGCTTCTGCTCAAAGCTGCCCCTCGAGGTGATGGACAGTGCGCAGATGAACTCCCGGAAGTCGATGGTGCCGTCACCGTTTTTGTCAAAGGTTCTGAAGGCGTGCTGGGCAAATTTGGACGCATCACCGTATGGGAAGAACTACGGGGGAAAATCAAGTCAGCGAACCGGTAAAAACCACAGAGAGTAGAATATGTAAGCCTGTGTGTGTGTGTGTGTGTGTGTGTGTATGCAACTAATCCTTTCTGTCAGCCCTTGCGCCAGAGGCCAAACACCCAGCGCCGCAATGCAGAATCCGGCTTTGTATTCACAGCCTGGCTGTATGGATCTTCTGAGGGAACATCATCTCCCTCCGACACGACTCGGCTCTCAGAAACTGTGACGCCAAGGAGATACCCCTCCTCTCCCGAACAGCGGCAGTGGGTGGAGGGTAGTTCAGGAATGGGGGGGGCACCTCATCCCCTTGTCACCCGAAACGCTAAGCGTGGGACGTCGCTCTCTGACCTGCGGCGCATAACGGCCTGCAGGGAAAGAACCAACCGGAACTGGGTTTGAAGCAGAAACACTTCCGTTCAGACGCCTCTCGCTATTTTCAGCCTCTGTCCAAATTCAGTGCAACATCTTAAGCATCTCGATATCTCAGGTGTTTTGCTAATTCCAAAATCACACATGACTTCATTAAGATCTGTCAGTTTAAACCCACACAAATTGGATTATTATGCATTTTACATATTTTCAGCGCCTGTGTAAATACAATCCTTCTTTTATCAGCAGTACCTTCAAGCTACACTTAATCTCTAAAAGCACAACCTTCCAAACATCTCAATCATAAAACATATCCACTGACATGGTATCACGCAGTATTCGCTTGTTAAGTCTACACATCCATAAAGTCATTTGAACCTTGATCAAAAGAAGCCTGAATAGCCCTTTAATACACATTTCACTCACTTCCAGAGTCGAGCCAGAACTGGACTTGGGGCCGTCTGCGCCTGCGACGGTCCGCCGGTGTAGATATAGCATTTATTGCAGGTGACAGCGGTCTGGGGCAAAGCCAACGGCGTCATCGTGCCCCAACGAGGCTCGTGCGTAACACCGGTACTCAACCTCAAGCACCCCAACAGGCAAAGGGTGAACAGGGAGGCTGTAAAAGGACCTGCGCCAGTGAAATGAACGATTCTGACAAAGCAGACGAGAGAGAAGCTTCCATGCTTGACCTGGAGCAGCTCTTGGTGACATGGTCCAGGCTAGAAGCCTTTCTGGTGCAATGCACTGTGTGTGTGTGTGTGTGTGTGTGTGTGTGTGTGTGTGTGTGTTTGTGTGTACAGTAAAATCAAACTTACATCCTGGCTAATGATGACCAGAGCGGAACTGTGTCGTAAACGGGATCCTGTCACCTGTACGATCTTGACCGTACAGGGAACAATTGCCAATGTGAGCTGGGGGCGGGGCTACCCGGGCAATCGGGAGCTGTCCGTCAGTCTAAACCCGCCCCTGACCTGCCTCAATAGGCTGGACGAGAACATGAACTGAGGCGTTTAAGGCAGCTGGTCTGAGGACTGTGATATTGGCTGTCTGGTGCCATTGTCCTGCTGCTGTCCCCACATCTGGCTGTAGCAGCTGACATGTCACCGAAATTACTCAAACGCACAAACGTATTTCATCACTCGTGCAAGCCAAGCAAAGCACAGTAGTTCACCAGCTGGGTTCTGTGGTCAGACGTTCACAGACTGCACCGCTACCTTAGGCTGGATATAGATTTTAACAGCAGGTTGACAGCGACGCGAGACACATCCACTGGTCACAAAGGTTTAAACCAGAGGTTTATATTTCTCCCCTTCTTTGGTGTTCAGATTCTGGGACTTTTGTTTTTCTCTCCTGTTCCCCGCTGGCTTCTCTAACCTGCTAATTGTATGTGCTGCCTTCACAGTGGAAAACTCTGCACTGTATTATTCCCTTCCCTGCTGTAACACCTCTGTAAACGTTGTTCAGCGCTCTGTGTGGCCCTGCCAACTGAACACTGAGACTGAGGTGCTGTCTTCATGAAACGTACACTATTTCTCACAGTGTTCAATAATACTTTTCCCTCCAAACACACCTAAACCCACGACAAATCAGCCGTTTCAACAGGTGCAGGGCTGAAGAGTGTTGCTTATGGAGGTAGCAGATGGTAAGAGAGGAGCTCCGTGATGCTCCCTCAGACTCTGCAGGCCCCCGTGAGCCGTGGACTCAGTGTGAAAGAGTGCGGTGGTGCACCATGCTGCTTCACACCCTGTCCCCACTACTAATGGACTGCACACATCACCGCATCGGCCGTCAAAGCCAAAGCACCAGGAATCACGTGAATGACAGTGTCCACCGCGTTCACCGAGCTTATAAAAAACTGAGGTGTTGCATCACTGGCCAGACCCTCTGCATCTCTCCTGCCACCCTGGAGCCAGGAGGACACAGCAGGACAGAGTCCCTCCATCTTCTGCAACTGTGGAGCAGTGAGGAAGCAGCATGAGGGAACATTGCAGCGTGCTGACCCTCTGCAACATCTAATCAAACATTCCCTGCTTCACATCTCCGTTGCTCAAAATTAGAGCGAATCCTCAATGTAACGGACTAATTTGGGGGGCCGTGTCTGACATTGCTGAATGTCCATTAAATCCAAATGTCCATACGACAGTGCTTATATGAAACGTAAAGTTTGTTAAAAAACAAATGATGAAGTAGAATATCTGCAAAACGGACGAAAAACGTAGGCGACAGAAGCAAGAGAAAAGCAGAGAAAATTGGGCAAATCGAACACACGGTCAGAAGCAAATTGCCAAATCAGTCCAATTACGACTCGCGAATGGCTGCACAGGAAACACGTGTAGGAAACACGGTGTTTTCACGTTACTTCAGCTCGGTGTGAAGTACCTGGATGTACGACCACCTCAGACTGATTTCTCTCTATACGCAGACCGTGACACACAATGCTGTGCAGCAGAACCTGTGATGCTAGAAATCTGTTGAAGTAACTCACAGTCCAAGCCAGTGGTGGCACAGCCTACATTCATGATGACACAGTCAAGGCCTGTGGTGACTCAGACCGAGCCAGAGATTATCTGCCCAGGTTCACGGCGTAACAGTCAAGAGCCATTACAACACAGTACTAAATTAAAGACCAGTGTTGACACAGTCTAGAGTCATGATAACACAGACCATTGGGGATCCAGTCCATGACAACAGTGACAGAGCAGAAACCAATAATGACACGGTCCATGTCAGTGGTGACGCAGCCTTGATTCATAGCAGCAGAGTCCAAGCTCATTGTGATCCAGTACATGTCAAGATTCAAGGTGCAACTGTCTACACCTTTGATAGCACAGTCCTGGCCAACGCCGACAGAGCGTAGATTCATGATGACGTTGTCGATGCCAAGGACAACGCAGTCCGTTCCAATGATGACACAACCGAGATCTGCAATGACAGAGCCTGGATTCATGATGACAGAGATCAAAATTAAACTGCATTCAAGACGAGTGCCTTTCTTTTGTTAGTCTACAGTTTCTCCCGTTCCTGCCCTTTAACCGACTCATTCAGACTGCAGTTTCTCTTTCCAAGGCATGAAACACCCGCAGTTCTAGAAAAATGAAGAAGTTACTGGTAATCTGACGTGGCGCTCTGAAATCACGGCTGCGATTTGGATTTAAGTTGTAAATCCACAACTTAGCAGCTGAAGCCGAACACTGAAGGGGCCAAAGTGTCTCAGTTAAACAGACTCGAGAACATAACGCAACAGGGCCTGCCAAGGCGCTGATGACCGATGCACAAATGTGATCTGACTGTCTTACGGAGAGGGGCTTCATTGCCATATGGTCATGCAGTTCGGCCCGACGGCAGGAAAACACAGCCGGTCTAATGAAGTCAAGGTGCCGCTGTGAGTCTTCCACTCCGCTCCCCAGCGCAAATCTGTCAGGCTTATGAAACGCTGTTACATAAGGAGGAAAGAAGTGTAGTCATACGTATACATGCGGGACTCAACTGCGGCTTTTCAGTTCAGCTTTTCAAGTTATCTACATTTATTAGTGCTGTGGATCCATCCATGCTGAGATGGAATTTAAATTTAAAAAATGCTCTGAAATATAAGGCTGAGGGGCTATTAAATAAATTCAAAATTAATAAATCATATTACCGTTGTCATTTGGATATGGTACTTTGTGGGTTCCTTTCTACTCTGGACTCCCAAGTTAATACCACTATTTGGTCCACTGGGCCCATATTTTTGTTATGAATCAAAAGCAGGTTCTTTGACATGTGGCTAACTGCTGTGTCAGCATCTTAATGTGCCACCTTGTCTGGAGAGATGCGGAAACATCTGAACATGCAGAATAGCGACTAACAGATCAAAGCAGAGCACAAGTTCAACTCGAGAGTGAGTATTAGGACACAGTTGCACAACAAGCCCTGCCACCTGTAACAAGACAGTCATTTATTTCTATTAAATGTCCCTGTGGTCAGGTGGCTGAAGTCAGCAAAGAGGACCACTGCAGCAACAGAGGAATTTATTTTTCTGTTCGATCTGCCTCCCCTTCTTTCCCGTTCCAGAAGTGCGGGACACACAAAGTTTCATGCTGCTACTCAGCCTCACCTTTTAAAGTCACCAATCCAACTGTTTACAGACATTTTCACACACATAAACCAAAATTATGAGTTCTGTATGAAATTTTACAGATATTCTTCCACCTTTACTTCACTTCCCCATGCAACAGACTGGAAACATTTCCCCAAATATTTCAAATATATCAATCTGCCTTGAGGTGTTTAGAAAATACTGCAGAGCTGTTGTCATGAGTGTCAGAATGATATTTTAAGAGTCACAGCCAAAATGAGACCATCTCTGCACAGCTTTCTTCCATGGAACAAACCACAACTTGCTGGAAAAGACCAACAAGGACACTGAGGCATCTTGAGCTGCTGCTCTTGTGAGCATTTCACAGGCTTTACACTCCTGATGGCCAAAAACAGGAGCATTGGTACATGATCAGACACCCTCAGCTGTTCTCCTGGCAAAGGGAATGTTAAAGCAAGTGCTTCTCTGCTAATTCAACAGCGATTAAAGTTGCATAAGGCAGCCGGGGAAATGACAGCGGTCCTTTCAACTATTTTCGCTGGCCCAATGATAACAGCGATCCTGCCAACAGTTTCCAGCCACTGTTTCGTCAAAAGTCTTGTTAGGCCCCCTCACAGAAGATCTCAGCAACTCGCTGGGCAGCCAGCACATTAAAAACCAAGTCAGAATTACTGACCTGTGTAAACAGGGGCTTGTTAGACTGCACGTGCTGTGCAGGGCAGCGACTGAATATGGACTTGCTGGTCAAACACTACCATTTCCAACATTTTAGTGTAGAGACTTTCAACAGCAAATATGCCTAAATAGCCAAGAATACACGCGCAATGTGTGTGTGACTCCATCCTTCTGTATGGTCATATCTAAATGCTCAGACACAGTCCACAAGGGAACTTCTCGCTGAATGTTAGAGATGGTTTTTTTGAAGAAAGGAGAAAACAGCAACATGGCTGAACCCTTTGCTCGAACAGAAAACAAAGCACAGCTGACACATTTTTATTATGAATAATGCATGGATGACACTTTAAGTTTTATGCAGCCTACCTAACAGCAGATGATAACCTTAGGTCTAAAGAATACAGTGACAGTGCTTTTGTGCTGCTGCTGCTGCTGCTGCTGCTGCGTGTAGCTACTAACCTGGCAGCATGTGAGAATAGCCCTCAGAAATTTGTTCACGAGGCAAAACAAAGAGCTCATAATCTGTAGAGAACAGCTTCAAGAATCTTCCAAACTGCTATATAAACATGCAGATACGTGGGACCCAGGAGCTGGAGAAGCCTCCGTATTGCCGGGCATTTTTGGCAGACAGCAAACACACTGCGCAACACAGAAGAACAGAACTTGATAACCCGATCAGACCTGACAGCTTCAAGTCAAGAGCCCGGCTTGTTAATGTCGGTTAAAAAACAACAGGGCATGTCGGAAGAAAACATGATTCTGAAGTGATAACACAGATCAAAAATACAGGAAAATGTTATAATTGTAAACATGCAGAGAGGTTTTTTGTGCAAGAAAGTACATAAACATTTCATTTCATGGCCACAACAGGATGGGGGGGCCATACTGGTGACACAAAGCTCTTACATACATTCTCTTGGACTCTTATCTCTATAGTCCTCTCACAGCCCATTTCTTTAGACTCTTACCTCTGCAGTCTGGACAGACTCTATTCCCTTAGATCCTTACTGCAATACTGCTCTTACACTCAGTTCCTTTGAGGATCAACAGCCACTGTGACAAACCATTATGAAGGTTTTTCTCAGCGACCTCTGAAGAACACGGAGAATTTCGTGAACACCATGTCCCCAAAACTTTCTTCTCTTTCTGTTTTACCTGAGCAGAGCCACTCCAGCTTACTGTGGATCAAATCTTCATATTCCAGCTGTCCCTTTCCACACGTCCTCAACTGTGACGGACCCAACTGTTCAAAGTACCACATCACCCCTCTTTCCCATTCCAACATCTAATCCTCCAAGCATCTATGCAGTTTTTTCCTACCCGTTACAGCACGGCAACAGGCACAATACCATAAATATATCTCCACCTCCACCTTCCATATGATGGTTCACATAGGAAGTGATAAGTTCATTGTTTGAGCACAGTGAAACACTGTCTACCTGACTAATGTGCTTCTGGCCAACATCCTTGCCAAACCTTCTGTCTGCTGAGCCACTTTTGTGCTACAAATTCACATTCCCTCTGTTCTGTGCTGTACAGGCCTTTAAGATGCCATCCTTCTCATTTTTTCCCTCATGGACTGAAGTTCAGAGCAGTTCCCAGCCCTAATCCTCCTTGTACTGAGACTCTCTCGGGTCTTGATGCTTCCCTGCTGCTCTTGATCTCCCTCTGAACACAGTAAACTACACAGTTTACATTTTCTATCCAGAACGACATTCTGAAGACCAGCCACTCCGTGGACTCCGTGCTGGACTGATAGCCCTTCACTTGCGGTGGCCACAGCATCACCGACAGCTCTGGCAAGTAATCGTTCACGTTTTTTCCCTACACACCCTGAAAGGAGGTAAACTATGGTACGTACTTTGACTTTTGACTGTGGACCTATTTTTGAGTCCTTTGCCATCAAAAAGTGGATCCTTTCTTCCTCTGATGCACATTTAATGGGTTATTTTCTGCTGCCCAATATGCAATGTTCACCAAAAGAGGGGGTTACTTGTGAAAACAGGCATGACCATCGGACAGGTTTCCACACAAGGGCGTCCCCAGTAACGGCTGACTCAACGTTCCCAGCTAGTTGTACAGGTGAAGCGGTGCCGAAGGTGTCCCTTGATTGCAGCACGTGAGCAGATTAATGTCCTAATGCTCTCTAAGCAACGTTAGCATCCCTATGGCCATTCCTATTTCTTCATTTTTTTGTTTTTTGGTAGCACTTAAGACAAATGGCCACTACAAGTGCTTTTTTACTTCGCCCAGAGGCACTTGTCTGCAGCTCATAATGTCATTTTCAGTGAGAATGGAATGTGGACGGGACTGTGTGAGAAGAGAAGCACTTCAGCCTTGGCTGTCAACCAGAGCTCATGAGCAGTTTGCTGTAGGGAGATGGGCCTGGTTGGCATTGTTTTCCTGTGATAAAAATGGCCTCAAACATAGTTACGTAACTGGGATTGTGCTGGCTTGAAGCAGGCACTGTTTCAAAAAATCTGACATTTGCTGATTTCGTTTGGAAAAAAAATCCCATTGCATCCTAACAAAACTGTACATAACCAGTCATGAAGTCGTCATGAAAAATTCCTCTGTCCCTTGAACTGGATATTAAAGAAGATTGATTTATGTTTTTACATGAATCGCCCTCCCTATAGTTTCCAATCAAATCATCCAAGAAAGTAAGAGGCACCTAGCACAAACACACTTGCACAAAGTATGATTGTCCTGAAGGAAATCTTGCCATAATTTTAATATGAAGGACAGACTCAACAATAAGACATGGATACCAAATAAAAACCAACAACTGAACACAGGGTACACGGACAGCATCAAAGTAGCATCTAATGACAGTGAGACAAAAGTAAGAACCACACTGTATTACAAACAGAGTTACGGTAAAGCTAAAAACTCGTCCACCTTTTAGTCCAGGGGGGTCCAGCCTTTTTTCCCTGAGGATCACACTCAATACTGTGAGCTTGGCTGAGGGATGTGTGTGTAGAATCATACAACCTTGATCAAATTCCCCACCAAGGCTACTAGAAACTATACATTACAAGTCCACCACTGCTCTCACCCCCTCAACCATCCTCATTTTGCACCCCCCAGAGAATCAGGCAGCAGTAACACGGTTATTCAGTGGACTAATGGGAGACCTTGGGGTGACACTGAGAGGAGCAGGACCAGCATTGACCCGCGGCAAATCACACAGCCCGTTGAAGGCTTTTTTGCTTTTATTTCAGCTCGCGTGAAACCAATTTACACAGAAGACGACTGTTCTGTTTCTGCTGTTCGTGCCCATGGGTACATTTATGGTACATTCTGCTTGTCGCTATTTTTTCAGCAGGTCTGCCAGCCCTGGCTGTATCCAAGACCTGGTGGAGTTTGAAACAATGGAAGAGCACTGACTTTTTAAATCAGCTCCGAATGCTTTTAACATGCAAAACAGTTGTAAAAACAACCTTTTACAATCGTCATCATTCTGAAAGGGGCAAATGTTCATATAGTATATTGCTACCTGGAAGTTACGTGGGACACTAGCTGACTATAGCCTGGAAATTTGTTTCCGATTCAGAAAACCTTGTGTGACAATGGCTGGCTCTGTGCCCTCTTGCTATCACTTCCAAAGTCAACTCTGTACTTACTGTTCATCAGGTTTAAAGCCATAAAGTAATCGAAGCACAGGGATTCTGGCCTGAAACGCCACATACATTGGATCACAGTACTTTTTCTTGCTTTTATAGCCTCTTCTTCTCCCTCCACACACTCTCTAAGTCAGTACACCCCAAATAAGTCGACCACGACTCACCTCAGCACTGATAAGCCTCTGAAATCAGCCTGGGTCTTTATATATTTAGAATGACCACTGACTGAGCTGAAACTGTGGTTCACAGAGCAAGTCAGCGAGTGACCAGGCCATGAATGGCTAAACATGGGAGAACAGGTGGTTTACGAACCTTTTGTAGCTGGGGCCAGAACCAGGAAACAGGAGGTGCCCACAAGTGCTACGTACCCTTCCAAGCACACAGTGGGAGAGCTGCCCTCCCTCAGTGACATCCTGCGTCCTGATGCTGCTTGTGCGTATCCCTAAATAAAGCCGTGCATTCAGCATAGATGCTGCATGCCCTGATGGACAACATTGGCGTACCTGCACCTGGACATCAAATTCTTTGCTTCTAGCAACTATAGTAATGCCGAAAAGAGCTGCATGGTCTGTCTTCTGCCAGTTGAAGCTACTGGTTCTGTGTAGCTTGAAAAGCCCTTGATGGCTTGTGCGATTAGCTCCGTATCAGCACAGCGCTGCTGCTCTTAGCGTCAGCCCACTTTATACAAAGCCCAGGACGGTTGGCAGCCACTGGCACTTGTACTCCCACAGGTTTATTTTTCTCTTTCACCTTCTGGTTGAGATTTTTTTTTTTGTTTTCCTCTCCTCAGGTGTCAGCTGGCTTACTTCATAGTTTCCCCTGCTATTATAGGTTTTATAGCCATGAGCTCTACGGCATACTTTATATCTATTACTTTACAGCTGTCATATCTGCTTCTGCCAACTCTTTAATTCTCTCTTCTGTGCTCTGTGTCACTGTGTGAGCAGAGCACTTTGTAAAAATAAATTAGATTGAATTTAATATACTACACTTCCAAGTCTATTAATCATGTTTAAAGCAAGACAATACCAGATACATGAATTTGTACATGATATGCAGGTACATGCAAATGCACATATGCAAGTGCAGGACACTGAACTGCACACTGTATTAGATGAGTAAAGGAAAATGCTACACAAAGAGGCCCCCACAGATGCTCTTACGTTTTTGTGTCACCTCCTGAAGCACAGGGTGAAATTGCCTGTGCTGCCTGAAACTATACATCCATTACACCGCTATTTCTCATTGTTGACATGGACACCAATGACAATAACCTGGTCAATCTGTCAGCTGCGGAGCTTTTCTCTGGGCTGGAGCTGCTGTACCTTCAACAGCTTGTTGGAATTGTTTCATCACCGTTTCTACAACAGCCCATACAAGTAAACCAGTGCTGAAGGTCTAAAAGACAATGTGATAACTACGGTGGATTAGTTTATCTCAACACGCTGCCGGATTCATAATCACAATAACAATTATTACGATTGCTTCTTTTGGACTGTTGGTTGACCATCTGTCCAAATAAGGAGCATCAAGCTGGAATCCTTGTCGGCTGTGTGCGTTTTACTCCTCAGATAACTGCTGCAAGAAATTAGCTTAATTACTTTGAAATATTTAATACAAAAAATACAATTATATAAAGACAGCAGTTGTTGTCAAATGTTGAGGAACTGTTATCGTGCTTTGTTCCATTCATAGAAAATACAGAGAACTTATAATTTAAATAATGAACTGAAGAAAATAGGTTAGAATATAAAGCTACAGACACACAGCATGGCAGCAATTCAGTATTCATAGTGCAAAAGTCTAAGTTTTCCTGAACCTACTGCCACATAATAACTCTGTATTATTAATTACATTAGTAGTAATGTTATCAATGACTGAAAACAAAGCTGATAAAATGAATAGAAAGATTAAACAACTGATGACAACAGTTGCTACTAAACAATATATGTAAACCTAGAATTAAAATTTATGTTCATTGATTTAAATGTTTTTCTCCAAAGTGATGTGTAACTCATAGAAAACAAAAGTGCATTTTGTCTAATGCCTTTAGTCACTATTTTTTAAGGGGTTTCTAGCAACTTCCTGTAGTTCTATTAATTTCTGAAGAATTCTCCTGTTATTCATTTGCATCTTTCAGACTCTGTCTTTGCATTTCCCTCCCCGTTTCAGTCAGTAATCTCAGGAATGACAAGTGTCACATCAAACGCCGAGGTCTGATGTGTGAAAGAACGACACATTTGCAGCTCGCCGGTGACGTGTTCTCAGTGACCCGAGCTGGTCCATTCTATTGATCAGAAGCTAGATGTTCTCCACAGAGCTGTTAATGGAAATGATTTCCCAGAAGCCTGTGGGGACACCACGTAGGCTGGAACTGGCAGCACTGAATATGCAGGCGACCTGTTTTGCCCACACAGATCTTGATTCCTCATTCCACAAAAAGCAATCGTTAAAAAATAACTACAGCAATACCACAATCAGGTATTAAAAGTGTAAAACAATCACCAATTTCATTGCTTGCAACAAAAAATCAATTAACTGGAATCAATGGTATTCACTATGCTACAGCAACAAAGCACAAAGTGCAGAAAATCAGCTTTTTTATGGTTCAAAACACAGCGACTGTTGCCAGGGAACACAATGTGATGGTCAGCAGAGACCCTACGCCTGCGTGAAATTTAATGCAAATCATAACTGTAATTTATGTAAAGTGAAACACAAAGGATTCCATGTTTTCTTTGGAATTCTACAAAAATGCATCTCTATAAATCTCCCATAAATGCAAACACTTTAACCCTTCTAACAACAGTTACACTGAATATCCTTCACAGCGAATGTAGGCAACAGAACTATATAATATATTATTATTATAGTATCCTAGTATTTAGCATAGTCTTATCCATCTTTAAGCTATTCTATAGTGTATTTTTTTTATCTCAGTGTCAAGAAAAACCTGATACATCTGACCATTAATCACAAAGAGATATTTTTAATCAGGGAATATTAAATCTGACTATGAACATTCAAAGTCACGTTCCTTCAGCATCCTGTAGGAATCTGAGTCACTAAATACAGGCAAATCATCCTGATTTAGTGAAAAAATATTTGCTCTCCTAGACATAAAAGACATAAACTTTACTATGGTGCAGTACTTACTAGTACAATATGGTGTATCTATGAAATGCACGTTTGTTTTCTCTGAGCTGTATGGCATTTTGGAGAAAACCATTTGCTAAGTGAATAAATGTAAGTTGTAAATGTAAAGTGCACTGACTGCTGAAATGCTAACATTAACATCATGACACTTCATTAAAGAGGTTCTTCCAGGCTCAGAGTAGTGACTCCTCACTGCCTTGTGCTGGGACTTAATCTCAGATACAGTGCAGAGGTATTGTACACATGTAAATATGTTAGGTTAGTGAAAGAGCTCTGCATGTAGCTGATGCTGTTAATAAACATCTGGACATGACACACTCAGTAATCCGTACTCCCAAACTCAATTCAATTCAGTTTTATATAGCACCCTTCTCAAAGGGACGATACGGTGCGCTGAACAAAGGTCTAAGGAGGGAAGCGAAGCATACAATATAGATTTTTCATTGTCTGGCAAGTGATATGTACAGATGCTTCGATATGCCAGCTGGCAACTGAAGAGAGGAAAACAGAAGACTCCCAACAGCAAAGCAAGATAAATTAACATCTTGTCAAAAAGGTGGGCTTGTAGTTATAGTTCAGTAGCCCCTGAAAATGGTACCCTGGGATATAACAGAATGGCCAAGGTGGGAAAGACACTTAGACAGGATAAAAATGTTTTTTGAGGGACCAAAGTAAAAGTGAAAAAACAGCAAACCTGTTGCATACACGGTAAGTTCCAGTATTGGCTTCCTGTGAAAATGTCATGAATCACAGAGAGCGTGACTTGAACTGCTCCCTTTGGGACACACACAGGGACAACCGGCACTCACTCACCTTGACGTAGAGCTGCTGGAACTCGTCCAGATTGAGACGGCCACTGGGACAGTCCTTCAGGAAGCCCTTGTACCACTGCTTGAGCTCGTGCTCATTGAACTCCGTGTTTTTCACCAGATCCTCCATGACCTCGGGGGTCAGCTTGCTGTTCTGTTTCCCCATTGTCCCTGCAGAAGTGCACACCCATAGTTGGGTTAAAAATGAGAACGTCACAATGGAGGAGCATAGGGGGTGGCCCAGACCACACAATGTATAAACAGAGGCCTTGGCAGGAGTGTGCCAAACTCATTTTGCATCAGCAAGTAAAAACACAAGTGACAGACTGACAGTCAGTCCTTCATCACCTGATATACAACTGTTATTTTTTAAAATGGAGGACAAATGTACAAAACAAGACCTGCTACTTTCTCTCTTATCTGACACTATATACCACTCGCATCAAAATTTTTCTCCCTGGTGATTTCACTGCCACTCACTCCTCAGATGGTCTTGGCCCGATGTTCTTGGGGAAGCTCAGATCCACTGGAGATGCAAATGACGGTGCACCAGTGTATAAAACTGCTGCCTCACAGCATGTGGATGGGGCAACTAGATGTGGGTTCAGTCTCCACTCAGCCTGTGTGGAGTTTGCATGTCTCTTCAGTGTCTACATTTATTTCCTTCGGGTGCTCCAGTTCCTTCTACAGTCCAAAGGCAAGGTTTTCAGGTGTACTGGTGACTCAAAAATACCCACAATATAGTACATGTAGGGGCATTACATTCATCTAGTGTATAAATGGGTGAAAAATTGCAGTTTACTACAATGTGTCTAGCACTTGTAAGTCCAATTGAATAAACATGTCAGCTGAACACTAGCAAAGTAATCCCTTTAAATCTCTCCCGAAAAAGCATTTTCGGACTGAATAAATGTAATGTAAAATAAAACATCCCCAATTTTGTACAGCAATGACAGTCCAGTCCTAATGTGAGCAAAAAAAAATGCATGGCTTGAATTGAGTGATGGGAACAAGACCAAGTCACCCAAAATGAATATGTCTTTCATTATCATCGTGCAGAGGAGGGTTACCCTTACATTTCTGCTTTCGCAAGACAGATCACATCGCTGCTGTTGTGTTATTTCTTGTAACTTTGTGCCGTAGATCACCGCAAAATATCGCACAGCTCTTCCCAGGCAGTGTGAGAAGTTCATTAGCCTCCTCATTGTGAGCTTCATTAGCGTTGACCATAACGTGCCTTCTACGCGTTCAGAGAACGCTACATCTTTCCAAGTAGTTTCTTTGAAACTCAACACAGTGTGCAGGAAAAACAGAGCAAACAGATGCAGCATTTGCATAAGCAGACACATAATTGTCCGTGATTAGTAGGATGAAACTGCGATTTAATCAAAGTTATCAAACATCAACAGGATATTTGACATGCTAATTTCTGCTAATTACACCAAGGTTTTTTATTTACTTTTTTCTCACCTTTTTGCAACAACATTATGAGGTGTTTAATTTGATATATAAACTCATAAAACATATAACATAGCATAAACTTGCTGGATGTCATAGCAAACAGTGAATGACTGATTTATAAGGTGTGAACGCTCTATACCCGCTGAGACGGAGCCCACAGCAATTCAGACGGCACACACTGCTGTCTGACACACACTGTGACACTCGGTGACGTTAAGCAATGCTTGTCCTGCAAAGATAACAAAACGAACACTGAAAAAGCATGATGTGGAAATCATACAGACAAGGCTTCGCTCCCCCCAAGTTCCACTGTGTCTCCAACACAATTCAGAAGGATTCTAAAAATAGAGCACAACCAGGTGACCTACGCTGATTCAGAACCATCAGACAGCCACTGCTGTAGTGCTTAAGAATTAGGGCTTTTACACAAAAGAGTCCGTGGCTGTCCTGTGGAAACCATGCCAATATTCCCTTTAGGAGGGTAAAGCTGTAAATTATAGGTCACACACCTCATTGGACAACTGTGGACAATATGACAAGACATGATCCATCTCACAATTTTTTATTACTCGTGCTGGTTAATTTTACCCCCATTTTATGGAAAAACTGATTTATAGTCACATCCCAAAAATGAAACAGTGAAACCATCATTTTGATTCACGGATAAATCTTCACACATAATTATTACACCAAACTGAATACTGTTTTGTCAAAAAGGAAACATGTACAATGTATTTAAAAAGAGAAATTCTTTAATAACTATAATGTGTGGTCTGCCAAGAGAATGGGCACAATTAAATAAAGAAGTCATTAAATAATTCCCTAACTCCCACTTGAAAGAAAGAGTAAAACCTAAAACAGAATGCCCCCTCTATCTTAAAACAATTTTATCTTTACATAACAATTTTTGTTCACTGTGTTACTTGTATTGTCCGACATATTGTCTGCTCATGACTCATGAAGTCTGGAATCATCCTCAGCGGTGCGATGAGCCTCCGGCTACAAATAGCCTCGAGCGCTAAGGGAATCCAATACCACAGTCCTCTGAGTCTCTGGTCTGGCAAAGGCATTCCTGAAATATCACTTAATTATCCAGATAAAATCTGACGTACTTTATGTGCCACCCTTTGAAAGGCAGTGGTAGGAAAAATACTTGGATCATTGTACTAGACTAAAATTTATGTTGATGTTACCTCAAATCTGTAGGTTTTTTCCTTTGTTTTTTTTCCCTCTTCATAGTAGATTGACCCCCATAACAACTATATCATCCTTGATGGTTAGCAGAAGTAGTTAGTTTCTGGATAGATAAGAGGTTAGAATTATTACCCAATTATTACTAAATTATCATCCCTGCAAATAACTTACCATCAAAATGTGTGCAAGTAAAAGGAGTTAGATGGCTAACTACACTGTTCAAATTCAACGTGAGGCCAAGAAGAATCTCGCATTTCCTCCTTTTACTGCAGCCACAAGCTGCTCTCAAACTGCTTGAGTAACATATATTCAGATAAACTCTGAGGAAAATTACAAGCTACGTCAGTTGCTTTGTACATAATCAATTAAACAATCTCTTCAATAAAACACACAATTACAGTGCTGTGATTTGTGCCATTTTGCAGTCAGGCTAATTTGGAGTCATCAGGCCTCCATTGTTAGAGGAACGCCAACAAAGCCAGAGGTCCAGCTTAGCTGTACTCACAGTGAACTTGTCATGAGTAACAGACTCCATCACAAACTAGTCACAATAATAAAAAGGAGTAACACATTCAGCAAGAACATGTCAGGTGGTAAAAAAACAATCAGTTACTGCTGTAAGTAAAGACAAGAAGTGTCCTAATTACTGTATTTTCCAGACTGTAAGTCTAACTTTTTTTTAACACTGAGGGCTGGAGCGCTTTATACTCCAGGAGGGCGTATATAATAACAAAATGCATATGATATTGTATAACGTTTTGCCTACACCAGTAGCTTGGTGAGATGATTATAAAAAAGCTGCAGTAAATCTAAATGCTGCCAGCAAAAAGCTGAAAAAGCTGTTCTGCTGAGTTTTAGCTGCGTGTTGTACACTTTGCAACTGAAAACAACAATCGTGCACCTGAACCAGCCGTTGTGCCTCGTGCCAGAAATCGGCCTGTTTAATGACGATGCTGAAGACAGAGATTTCGATGGTTTCAGTGCTACTGGCGAGGATTTGGACCAGCGTGTTTCTCACTGTGGCAGCAGGTTTCAGAGAGTACCCAGTATACGGACATTTAACACGTATGTTTGGGCTGCTCTTTACGTTTACATTTATCTACAAGTAATGTCAACACCTGTATGCTACTGTTATTTCATCCACTGATATGCCTGTAACGCTATATTTTTTGCTAAAAAATCGTTAAACTACTACTGAATGAAGCTATGAATCCATCTAAGCACATTGAGCCTGACCATCTACAGGGGAGCAGTTCCAACACGAATGCACGCAGGGCCTGGTATACCTACTCAGTGCATTGTGGTTCTACCAGGTAAAAAAGCTGTTACGTATGACTTATACCCCACTTATCTCATTTTTGCATATCTTTAGGGTATGTAACCTCTACTCTGGAGAAACTTACAGTCTGGAAAGTACGGTACTTGAAATTTTAGATGCTTAATTGATTTTATTCCCCGCATCTTGTGCCCCACCCCCTCTACTAAGAAGATTTTACCACCTCCTCGGGGCAGTTGTGGTTTGGTAACCTGTAGAAGGACCTATCAGTCTGGTGGGCTTCCCTTTGTGACCACCTCCCCAGTGCAGGGTCCACAACATGCAATCTTGCCCTTGTTTCCATTAACAATCACGCCAGTTTCCCCAAATGAGCAATAAAATGGAATGAAAGAAATGTCACATCTACAGAGTAGATAGGTGTAAATCAGAGTATGCCAAAACCACATTGTAAATGAAACTCTGAGTTGTGGTTGATGCTTAGTTTTGATGAGATCCAGATCTGGTCTGGTTTCTGCTGCACTGCAGTTAAAGTAGTGGAGTGTATAAAGGGGCTCAGTCATTTTAATACTTATCAAAACTGAGAGGAAGGAAAAAAAGAAGTGATCAGCAGTCCTCTTGCAGCACACAAAGCCTGTCTAAGGGCAGCAGAGGAATACGTCTTACAACACATCAACCTGGGAGCAATAACAGCCTCGTTCTGAACAGCCAAACACACACAGTAACACCACACTGTGACAGTCCTACAGTACTGCTGCACGGTGGTCTTTACTGAGCTGCAGCATCCAGCTCCAACACACCTTGTTCTCAGGACAGCAACACGTTGATTTGTGCTGCCTCGTGTAGCGCTGTCTCGGAACAGCACTCTTCTATTCTAGCCCTTTGCGCAATTTATCTTTATTTTGCTTATGTGCACTTCTCAAGTTCCATTTATGCAACATATTGTATTAACGACCCCTTATAGTGCTTCATTTCCCCACAACACTTCTAGAGCGATAATCGAGGTATAACTGTATCATAGCTGTATTGCTGCAAAATATATCTGTTTATAAGATCGGACTGTATGAACAATATTCCAGCCTAATTCTGAACACCAGTATGGTGCCAACGCACCGCCTTTTAATTTTCCACATTAGAGTAAATTTGGAACCTGACAGAGTGCAGAGAGCAAGGCCAGAACTTCTTTGTGCAAGAAGCCAAGACCACATACATTTTTAAATGTCTGCTGGATAATAAAGGAATCACAGTGACCTCATTGCACACATGCCTCCCTATAACTGCAATATAGCACTAAATAAATTTATTCAGCGAAGATGGCAAAAACACCTTTGGTGCACAGAGGTTTTTGTTGCTAAGAACCTGACTTGTGACCGAAGCGGCAGTGTTTGCACCAACTCATGATTCTGTGAAAAGCGGGGTTATATATGTAGGTCTCTCCTCCTTTTCAACACTCATTCACTGATATTACTCTCATCCACGGGATGGACGCCACTCCAAAAAACACAGTACCAATTTCTCAGCAAGACTGTGATGCCGATGTTTTGAAAGTCACGTGTTCAGTGTTTCCCTGTTCTACGTGTGTAAGATGTTAATGGCATTTTGAGCAATGCCTCCCTTAGGACCCTACAGGGTCACTGGATCAATTCTTGTCCGCCTGATATTATAGGTTCTTTAGGAAAAATATGCTTTGTACTCATGTGATTGCAAAAGCAAGTGTTATTGGTTTTTAGGCATAAGAAGGACACTTTCTTCAAACCAAACATTTTTTGTTTATTTGATCTGGAAAGTTTATTTTGTGTCAGTGAAGACCTGAGATGGGGTGACTACAATAAAGATATTCTCTGTATAGACTATGTAACATGAGATATTCCACATACTAAAATTGCAAGAAACTGCATATATAGAGAATCCAGCGATGGGCTGTTTTTTATTTAGCATCTGTTGATTCATTATGACATTGACACTTTCTGAAATATACTCTATTGGACTTCTTTACCTAAACTTTTATATATACAAATATTTATCTATTATGTCAAATCTAACACACATGTCCTCAAACTGAAAATCACCTTTTGAGGCCTTCCTTTTATAACAACCCCTGAAACATTTTCTGCTGGTGATTCGGCACTGGGTTTAAACGGTATGGCTTTGGAGGGAAATTTCTGTTATTTATTCTGCATTAGACTATTATCTGCTTAATGAGTCAAACTCCATGTTATCTGCATGCATATCTGTGGATCGTTTTGTTTTCTAACCCATTGATATCTACTCATTTTATATGGTTTGTGTCTAGATATATAATTTTATTAATTTATAATTCCCATGCAACTGATTAGTCTTCTGAAAAATACTCTGAGTTATGTATTCACTGGAATGATATTGCGCAGTCATCCCCAGAGCAACAACTAGGCTGTTGTTCAGCATTTGAGGTTCCACTATATGACTCTCAATGTCTCACTGTCCCACTCTCACAGTGTCACCATTCTTCTGTGTCTCACTGTCCCTCACACTCACTGCCCTACTGTTTCACAGTCCCACTGTGTCACTCTCCCACTGTCGCTGTTCTTCCCTCTCACTGTCTCACTATCCCACTGTCCCTCACTCTCACTGTTCCTCTGCACTGGGCTCCCATGTGCAGGTCAGTTTGTCTTCTCACCACTTGCCCTCAATGAATCGATAAATACTGAACAGCTACAGCAGCTCTGGACCTTCCTGCTAAACTGTCTTACTGTGTGCAGAACACACACTCACACACCCTCTATGTTGTATATAGTTTCCTGTCAACTTCATCGACTAGCTGATATCCGTCCTCACTGCGCATAGATGCTTGTGTCCATGTACGATAACAGAGACAGGGAGGATGCGTTCAGTCCTTAAGGTTGCCATTGCAGCGGGCGCGCGCGCGCGCGCGCACACACACACACACACACACACACACACACCGTGCACAATAAATCAGACACGCTGACTGTTATGTAAGAGCCATGAAGGTCCTTCTCCATCACGTAAAACACAGAATGACCTTGAGCATGAAAACCAAACCAAGTGAGTTTTCGCTCGCAAAAAACACCACCGGCCATCAGAGGAAATCGGTGTTTTTATGCACCAACAAACCGCACTTGGCGCGGTGTCTCTACGGTCCACACAAAGCAGGAGACACCAGGAGTCCCCTTTTAAAAACACATGGCCACTGCACATCCGCAACGGCCTCTCCGTTTCATATCAGAGAGATTATGAAGAAAACACACCAGTGAAATACAGTGCGAACAGGTTCGCCCGCGCCAGTACTGGTCGGCTCGAGACGGGTCCCGCAAATTGTCCAACAGCAGGAAACGAGGACAACGACGTTCACCACGGGCGAGAAAAGCTCGAATCCACCTGTACGCAATCCCGCACATCGTGACTTCCACGCAAACATCCTCCGCACGCACCGGGGGTACAAAAAACAGTCCCGCGAGAGAGCGGTGGAATTCATACACAGGACCAGCTCTCTTCGTGTGCCTGGTCTAGACGCGAGGAGAGGACACTCGAGCCCCCTCTGTACGAGTCTCGGCGGTCTTTGCACGACGTGTCTGTCAGCTTCGCGAATTTGTGCGCGCGCTGCTGTCACGGAGGGGTGTGCGCCTCGGTCCTTCTGTCTGTCCTCTTCCGTTCGATTCTGTTTAAAAAACAATGCAAAACACCCCCACCCCCGGTACACACGGGTTCGCGGCCAAGCGCCCATCCCGCGCGCGAAGCCCCATGTCTTACCTTGGCGAGAGCGCACAGCAAAACGGGGGCTCTTCTGCTCTGTCGATAGCCGTCACTCGGTCTCTTCTTTTAACTCTTCTTTTTATAGGACGACAATAAAAATAAAGTGGGTGAAATAAAACTGACAGAAACAGCTCCGAAGAGGGACGTGGCGGGCAACGATCACGCGCTGGTTCTCGAGGCGGTGTGGCACGAGAGTGCGCGCTGCCAGACTCTTCTTGTGTGGGTGTGTATGTGTGTGTGTGTGTGTGTGTGTGTGTGTGTGTGTGTGTGTGTGTGTGTGTGTGTGTGTGTGNGTGTGTGTGTGTGTGTGTGTGTGTGTGTGTGTGTGTGTGTGTGTGTGTGTGTGTGTGTGTGTGTGTGTGTACGGACGCGCGTGTCTCTGCGCCGCACGTTACCCTCCGCGCGCTCCGTGTGTTCTGCCGGGACCGCTGTCTCGCGACGCCGTGCCCTGCCCTCCTTTTGAGTTTGCGCGTGCCGGAGCGCGCCTCCTCGCCAGCCGCCAACCTGGGCTGCAAAGCACGGAAATAGTATTACATCGGCAGAGCCACGTTGTAACATTTAGGTTCAGTGCAGGGGGTCTGTCTGACGAGCTCAAGAACTTAAGTGCAGAAGAGCACTACTGGTGGAGAACCTCACTGTAGGAGAGCCGTACTACAGAAGAACCTCAGTGTAGGAGGAGAACCCCACTGTAAGAAAATCCTGCTATAGGCAAACTTCAATGCAAGAATTTGTTCCAGTGGAGAAGCACGTGTTACACTAGTAATGTTTCATGAAGACACAGGGAATACGAACAAATGTCCTGCAACTATTACAAATATTAATGTTTTGCATCATACATTTACATTTGGTGTTACATTTGTATAATTTCATGAGGCTTATGTGTTGTAAGATGTGTTTACAATAGTTTGTTCTATTGTGATAACAGTTAAAGGCAAGAACAAAATTAAGAAATCAACATAATCTTTCTTATTAAATTCACTTATTTCCTAAACATTCTATTTATTGAATTTTTTGTAATGCTCTATAAATTTGTTTGTTTTGCAATTTTTTAAATATTATTTGAACTATTAGCACTGACAAATGAATGCCAGTAATGCTATCTATGTGATATATTTGTAATAATTTTTTAAAAATTTTGTCACTAGGCCTATTGACTGCTTGTGCACAAATACAAGATGCAACCACAGTCCGTGAGTGTCTAAAGTACGTGTATCCACACCGCACAGAGGTGTGGATAGGAAATAAAAGGATTATGCATTAGCATTAGGAAATAAACATTGTGTTTATTAGGTAATAAACATTGTGTTCGTTAGGTAATAAACATTGTTCGATGAAAACACCTTCCTGATTTAACTAAGTGTTTGAGTTGCTTTTATTCAGCGCGAACTTCGATTAGCTTGACTCCATATCGGCGGCGCGGCGCGGGGCGACGAGTCGCGTGCCGCACGAAAACCCTGCAGGCGCGCGCCGCTGTGCCCGCGGCCAGTGCTAGCGCGCGGACGTCAGCGCCTTCCTTTGAGAGGTGAGTGAAATAGGTCACTAACCGATGGCTCTTTGTAAGGCTAACTTCCCAATTTAACCTTAATTTATCAGATTACCGCAAATGGTTATAGATTCAACTTGCAATACAGCAACGATAGCGCCATAGAGAAACATATCGACCAGATTTGTGTGCAGTCACGTCATTTTCCGCAAAGAAAACTTAAGCTATGCTCAGCTAAATATTCCCTTTAATATTACTTTAAAGTCATATACATTTGTTTGCTGATGTTAGCAAACACACTTAATATGTGGCAAAATAGCATATCTAGTGAAACGTTTGGGGTGGTGATAATATGTTGTTAGTTGGAGTTAGCTGTTAGTAAAAGATAGGGGTAGTGAAAAACAGCGGACCTGTCACCTGTGAGCTCGGTTTTGAGGGCCTCTGGTGACGTGACTCTGCTTACTGGCCTCCCTGTGCTGACAGGTAAGTATGATCTGCAGCAGGGTCACAGTGAAAAGTGCTCATTGAAGGACCAAATATCTTCAGTGCTACTTGGATTCCTTAGCCTAAAGTATTCCATAAACAACTCGGTATTAATGCAAATTAAGTTATTTATGGTTGGGAGTGGTTCAACAAGTAGCACTATGCAGCTTTTCTGTGGTTCAAGTGGGCTTGTTTCAGATACCCAGAATCCTCTTCTGCTCCCCACCTCTGTAGTCTTGAAAATGGACCTTGTGGTTAAAGCTATTATTTCCCCTGACCCTGTGATGCAAACATAAGGCAATAGCATAAGGCAATTTGAGAAGAACAGAGTTAAAGGCCATATGCTGTTAGTTAGGTAACCCTCTGCACAACATCTGCTTGGAACCAACTGCAAGTCGAGACTCATGTCATCAGAAGCCTTAGCCATGCATTAGGCAGTAAAAGCATAAATCTTTCTCTCACCTCCACAGCTGTAGTTACTTTATTGGGGGCAATTTCACAATGCAGGACGTTTTAAAATTCAATTGTTTTTACTTTTTTATTTTTATTCTATTTTATTTTTTGTATTAACACCAGAAGCAACACTGGGTCATAGCAGCATAAAAAAAGAAATGGCAACATTTTATGTATACAACCTGATATATGTCACAAGAACAAAAAGTTCCAGTATTTAAAAAGTATGATCAGTTGCCACTGTTCAAGAAGCCAACAATTAAAAAGTTTCATTTACTGACTAAATTTAAATTTTTCTTGCAAAAGATAATTCATCCCTTAGATCATCCATACACTGTTTTTAGGGAACTTCAGATACTGACCATGACAACAAAATGTTGCTAAAGTAAATAGTTATACAAAAAAACTAATTTAGTAATGTTAATGAAATATTAAAGGAAACAAAGATAACAGAGCACCTAACAAGTTTTAAAACTAAGCAGACTGATGTTAGAATGTATTAAAATATTAAAGTCCACCAACCTCTCAGGTAGCAATTTTAAATAGAGTTGGAAAGAGTTATAGTGCAAAATAACAGCAGAAAACAGTGACCTTAGCAAAGTAGTCTGCAATATTAGCATAAACACACGAATGTAACATCCATTGCAGTCTCTGTCATATTATCAAAAACTAAAAAACTTGACCCAGTGAATTAAAAACCAGAGAGAGAGAGAGAGAGAGAGAGAGAGAGAGAGAGAGAGAGAGAGAGAGAGAGAGAGAGAGAGAGAGAGAGAGTCTTTCCTGTTTAAATACATGGATCTAAAATGGTTGAGTTCTTCAAAATTTAAATGAGCCCAATAATTACATTTACCTCCCAGTAATGTAGCATGTCTTGTCTTAATAGTGTAAAGGAATGTGTATTGAAAATCTGGATTGAATAGTTGATAAATTTTGTTATTTAAAATTAAATATTGATGAAAACAAATGACTTAAAGGGTAACAGAGATCATGGTGCACATTATATTTTTGTTTCAGTGCTGAAATTGAGTGGAACTAAGTATAGTGTGGCAAGGAAAGCTATTTTTGCAATTTTATGTTCTTGTGTTTTAATTTACAGATCTTTGTAAAAGATGGAAGGCTGTAATGTGAAAGAAACACACCTTAGCTATCACTTCAGTAAAAAAGATTGTGAGACATCATTTCCTAAACGTGCAAGAATAAGCAGTGGTACAGAAAATGAATATCCTGCAACAGAAACATATTTTGAAAATAGCAGTGCTTCACAAAATTTTATTGATGGTCCTTCTAACACAAAGGCAATAGGTGGCACTTCCAAAGAAGAATATGTAAGACTGCAGCCTTTAGAAAGTGGAACAACTAAAGATCAGTATGCAGTAGAGAACAATATTAAATATCCTGCAGATGAAAGAGCAAAAGACCTTACTGAATGGAATTCAACTCAAAGAAAAGACCAATTCATCACAGAATTATGTAAAGAAAGTGCCATTAAATGTATGCTTGGAGAAAATCTAAGTCAGGAAAACCAAAAGCAAAGTTTTCAGGGTGATAGGGACATGACTTACACATTTCACGTTGGAGCTGATGCAGAAGATATATCAAAATCAAATGACATGCAGAGAGATTTGATTGATATGGCTTACATGGCTGAAACACCTAAGGTTGAAGAGGGATGTGAAGACAGCTACACTGATCCAAACACAGTAACACAGTGGGACCAGTGGGACACAGGTTCTGGAAGCAATGAAACTGAAACAGTGGAGTGTGCTGTTGGCAGTAGCACTCTGGATGCAGCCTCATCTAGTCTGGACAAAGCACCTTCAGTGAGTCAAGAAGTCAGCAATGACACTGAGCACGACGCGCATCAGTGTAGGAACAGTCAAAAGGAGTCAGAGGTTTGTATCTTGCTTAGTCAATGTAGAAACTCTGTGCCATTATCTGCTGAGAAAAATTTTTCTCATACTAGTGCAAAAATGAGAAGGAATAAAATAGAGTTTGAAGGTAACAGAACAGAACTGAAGGCTGATGAGAAAGATGACGTGGAAATCTGCAAAATGGAACCAAAAGCTGAAGTTAACATCACGCATACTGAAAGCACTACACCTGAAATAGTTGGATCTATCAAAGGTCTTGTTAAAACCTATGATGCTGCATCAAAAAATAATTTGGGGAGCAAACAAACTAAAAACAATGCAGAACTAGATCATATTCTCAGTGTAGCAGCAGGGCAAACTCCATTTTGTAATGTTACTGGAAGTTGTCGGTGTGGAGAATGCGTGGCACGTAATGGACATGAAGAAGACAATTCAGACACACCACCTGATGGAATTAAAATAAACGTTGTAACGAAGACTCATATCTGCGGTGAATTGAACCCAACAGAACAAAAGCAACACGTTGCACCAAGGTCTGACGAACTAACAGCTGAGAGGCAATCTGGAAAAACAATGGAAAAAAGAAATGCAACACAAAGAGATAAATGTGAAGAAAGACATAGAAGGAAGTATGATGGAGTAATAGATGATTCCACTGGTCTATTAAGTGAAACTGTCCTCATTTACAGCAGCAAAGACAAATGGGATGAATTGTCCACTGATGGAAAGAAGAGTCCACACTCAACCTCCCATAGGGAGAAAGAAAATTTAAATGACAGTGTAAACACAGATAGTCAGATCACAGAACAGTACAACACTGCCAAAAATGAAACTGAACTCAAAAACAGCTGTAAGAAAATTTCCCCGACAGGCATTTATTTGTCTCTAAATGATTTGCAAGTTTTAGAGAGAAATAATGCAAAAGCAGACATTATATGTCCTCACAGCTGTAGATTACAGTACATAGCTGTACAGACTGTCCCTGATGAGAACATTTCTGACAGTGCAGGATCTCTCTTCAATTACCAGGGAGCAAAACAAATAGAACATCATTCTGCTAACACAGCTTTACACAGGGTCTTAGAAAACACAAGTCAGAAACAAATTTGTAGTGTCACTTCAAATATACCTTCAAAGGAAGTACAAAATCTATGTGATGTTCAGACTGTTACCATTGGACACAGTGATGCTTGGGTTGAGAAAGACATTTGTGAACAGCGAGGGTCGGTGCTAAGCGAAGAGGTCAAAGAGAATATGTCCGCAAATAGCCAAGCTGATGTAATGCAAGCAATTGTCCCTGAAGGGAGTGATCTATCTGTGGCCTCTCTGCCCAGCGATGCAGTTGTGCCTCAGTGCAGCACTGATCCAGTGGACGAGCAGGTTGGGAACAAAACAGAAAACCGTTGTCAGTCACCTGTTTCCTTCATTCTTGCTCCTGGAGTACTTGATACTTTTGAAAAAATTCAGCTTATTCCCGAGGAAGAGCTTGAATGTGGTTCTCTTTTCAATAACTCTCCAAGTAAGGTATCTGTAATGTCACAGTCAAATTGTGATATTTCTAAAAGTTTGGAAGAGTGCGACCTGATTCACCCATCAAGTGAACAACAGTTAGTTTGTAGTAACTCTAGCAAGCTGCCTATTGAAAGCAAATGTGCAGAATCTCTTTCTGAAAATGGGTTTCCACTTCACAACAGCAAAAGTCGTATGAACTCTAGCCCCAGTGCCTGCAATGAGAAGTCTATGAACAGCAATGTTTATGATTTGAAAGAGGGGAGTGAGATGCCCTTAACTTCCCAACTGAGTGCAGCAGGGTGTTCACAGGGGGCAGAGACTTCAGTGGTCATTGCTGGTGGAAGTTGGCCGCAGAGTGTTTTACTTGAAGTCAAACAAGCTTCCTTAGAACTGATGGAAAAAAGAGGTATCTGCACATCAAATGCAGAAGACAGAAACATGCCTACTCTTGAAGTAAAACAAAGGTTCAACTTGGTACTTGAGGAGCTGCACTTATTTCAAGAGATAAGTTCAGAAGCTGGAAAAGTTTCAAGACAGACAGATTTTGAAACAGCAGCGAACAACAGCCCTGAGCAGGGAGAGTCAGTGTTGCAAATTAGAAACACAAGGAGAAGTGTACAGACACCGCATGACGGCACTAATAAAGGGCCGCATAACTATATCATGGGAGCCGTTAGAAAGTATCCAAGAAGCAGAAACTGCAGGAGGGGTTCTGAAAGTGAGCAGGAAGTGCCTTTGGACTGTAGTCACCTGGCAGGAGAGGTAGAAGATTCAATGTACTCCACTGTCACACACAAAGGTAAATATCAGTTTCATTGAAATAAGTTCAGGTATGCTTAAAACTGTAAGTTCAGTCTTACAGTTGATGCTCTCAAACATTTGGCTGCTTTTCAAAGTTCGGTTTTCTATACACACACACACACACACACACACCATGAAATGTACTCACAGGGATCGTGATATACCAAATGATTGTCAATTTTGACAATTCTTTTTTAGCAGTTAGTTATTGTAGATATTATCTATGTTGAATTTATTCCAGCGATATCTAAGCGGTTTTTCAAGGTCTGACTGTATTCACCTAGCTGCATGCAGAGGCACGTTGAATGGATGTAAAGACTGGACTCCTGCTTTCTCATTCTCTCCCTCCTTCCACGGACAAAACACAAGTAGGGAACATGGTTTTTAAAGCATACATATATTCTATTGACCATATCTGGTTCCGAAAAACAAATTTATATAGAAATGTAATTTTATTTGTAATACAAAAGTGCAATTTATCAGAAGTTATTATGCTTACTGTTTTTCATTTAATTTATTTATTAGTACAGTTTTTTTTTCAGATATAGGACTAGCTGAACTTCCTCGAAGACTGGAACCTATAAAAACATGCAGTCGTCCTATAAGAGTTGGACTTTCCAAAAGAGCCAGACCCAAGCAGCTTCATCAATACCTCAAATGAAGCTATCACAGCTGAGCACCAAAGATACGTGAAGCTTTTTCTTGGATCACCGGAGTACATTAGATATTCTAATCGATTTCCTAAATGACTTGTTCCTGGATGCTTTCCAAAAATGCTTAAGTTCAGATTAGTCCTCAAATAACTTTCTTAATTGATAATTTGGTGCTCTAAGTCCTTCAAATGGTTTTTTAGGCCCTTGACTAAAATGAACTTGGTTGAGGGCATGACCAGCTCTCCCACTTACTTGGTGGCTGCACCATATGTAGTTCAAGCAAGACGAATGAAAAGATATATTGGTAAACTTAGGGCAAGTAGCTTTGACCAATATAGGAAATACGCGTTACCTGCAGCTCGTCTTTACATTATAGTAGAGAGGTCTCCATCTCCAGCGTCGTTTCATATACGCTGTCTGAATTTCCTCCAGTGTTGTGCTTGACAACTTTAACATTTATTACTGTGCATTGTAATGAAATTTGAACTGCTTGAACAGTGACAGTTATGATAGTTATTTTCTTTGAATTGTATATCTCTTTAAAATGAATGTACCACTACAGATCCCTGCTTTAGTATTGATAAGAAATAGGTTTATTGAAAAGAAACTGCTTGGAAAGAACTGTTTATGAAGCACTATGTGCTAATAAGACTTTAATTCATATCTGAGATATTGACTGTAATTTGCGTTGCCATGTCTTTGTGTTTTGAGAGTAATCTTGGTCTCCTGAGTATCTAGGAGACTTAACCAAAACAGCATTTGTTTACTTATTTATTTCAAATAAAGAAAAAAAAATTACAGTGCATCCTGGTAATTTTTGAGTGTATTGCCGTTTACTGCCGTTTAACTGGTGGTCTTATTTTGCTCAGTATTAAGTTCAAGTTTGAAGTTTATGATTTGTGTCATGATTTTCATTGCTAATAGTGAAAGAAAAATCCTTGCAGGCAAGAACAAGACCATCAGCCATCAGACAGGCAGCATGTCTGCTTGAGAAGTGTGTTAGAGTTTGGTGGGGATTGCAGTGAACTGCTGCTCCTGACTGACAGCTATTTTTGTAGTCTTTCCAAGAGTCTGTTGGTGGTTCATATAAGCAGACAGTGAATGCAGAGCTGCATACTAGCTGCATACTAGCTGGTTCAAAGCAAAATACCCAGAAGGAAAACTGCCAAAAAAACAATACAATAGTGATGGGGACAGTGAAGTACCTCCTTCAGTATTTCCCATTAGTCGCATCCATTTTCATGCATCTGTTTGATGCCTGATTAGTTGCAGCGTGTTTCCTTTGAGTTTTTGAAAGGTTTTATCCGACATCTATTTGTACAGTTTTGTTTGCAGTCATTTGCTGTAATCTGTATTTACATAAGTGTCCTCTGCTCCCTCTTCAGGATGGTTCTCATGGCAATAAAAGCAGAGACATTTAATTAATGCTGATAGTGGTGTGGTACCAGTGCAAACACCACTTTCACTGGCAAAAATAAACAAATTACACCTCTAAGTGTGTTCACCTGTAAAAGAGCTGGATAATATGAAAATTCGTGGTTCCTTCAGACTGCTCTGCTGTTTCATGTAGGCTGGCTAACCTCTAAACCTACCTGTGACACTGATCTATTATTGTGAAAAATGTCTAAATACTCATGTATGTAGTGTGTATGTCACGTGAGGGGCAGTTCTGAGCTGTTTTGTTATGGAGGGTTATTTCACTTTTGTCCTTTTGCCCCTTCTGCTTTTCTAAATTCTAAGCGGCACGTTACCGTGGGCTCCGGAGTCGGGCGCCTTGATTTTAATGCCACACTTGAAATGATGTAGAGTTTATGCAGCGGGTGGCAGGTGTCTCAAAAACAAGGCCAGCCCGATTTATTCATTTCATGCGGATTGTACAGGATATATGAAAAGCACGTCTTGTGTTGTGATTTTCCTGAGTGCTCTGGGGTCCATCAGTGCTTTACTTGATTTTCACAGTAATGGGCATGTCTGTGCGTCTATGCCTCTCTGTGTGTTTTAACCCAGATACACAGTGTGTTGAACATGAGAAGGGTAATCATTTTGTAAAATGACTGAGGGGACTTCAAAGGTGCTGTGCCGAGCCAGAAGGTATATCTGGTGTTTGAAGATCGGGGGGGGGGGGGGCTTCCTCCCTACAGTGTAACGTTGCTGCTGGCCCTCTGTTGGTGTAATTGGTTTACAGCGTCAGGCTGTGTGGTGTGGTCCCGTAATTATGTAACACGGATATTGTGTGTCAATGGGCAGAAAGTACCTTTAGCCACTCAGTGCTTCGCTGCCCCAAACCTGTCAGGGTTTTAACTCACCACTTTTTATGCACAGAGGTTCCTGTTCAACAAGCTACATGGTGTGGAGCACATAGTTGCCTTACCTGCATATTAATGTTCTGTTTTTTCTGGGTTTCTCTTTTGCCCATGAGATTGCACATTTTCTCATCCTGGCTCTGTTTGTCCTCATACTTTTCAGAATCTGTATAAATTCTATTTGCAGTGATTTGTCACTCCAAAAACTGATTTCAAAATGATTTGCTTCTGCTCTCTGAAGGCATTAGGCATGATAATAATAACAGATCAATAACAATCTCCACTGCCTTCACAGAATCAGAACCAGCGGCTGGAAATGTGATTTTTACACAACTGCATGGTCAGCTACTCACACTCTGAAGCTCAGCCCAGCCAAAGACCTGTGAGTGAACCATTCCAACAAGCATAAACCATAAATGTCATACTTTAAAATGTATTTTAAAGAAAATGTTTAAAAATATTTATTGACATTATACCATCTTCATCTAATATACAGAGAGATGTATATCATATTTCTAAAATTAAATGCATATCACATTTACATAAATAAGCACACCTGAATTTGAATGCATAGTGTATTAATAAATCAGTGTTTTTCTGGCATCCTGTTGAGAAAATCAAAATCCTATGTTGATTTCCGTCTGACATGAATTGCAAACGCCTTTTTCCACCTCCTGCATCACAGGTTATTTATAAATTAATTACGCGTATACAGGATAAGATGTCAGGTATCCTGCGCTTACCCACTGGGATGAAGCTTAGGGCCCTACCATACCAATCTAACAACCTGCCCACCTGCCCACTCAATCCCGCAACCCTAACACGCCACCTTGTAAGCTCTTCACTGGGGTCATCAGGTAGGCACCATCCTTCATCGGTGTTTCGCTGACTTAAGCCCGCGACACCTCCGGAAGGCTCAGCAGTGAGGCCTGGCATCCCAGACCCACCCCCCTCCAAGCCTACTAGGTCAAAGGTCCATGTAGGACCAATTCTGACATGAAAAAGGTGATTTAATGTACACAGTGATTTTGTTTTTTATGCTGCTCTATACGTACTTTTTTGTTGTTAAATGCGACGCGGTAACCTCAGACCCATCATTTCTGCTTCGAGTAGAGTAGATTCAAAGAAGCCCATGTTTTTTTTCTCCCTTTCTTGTCCATTTATAGTGATAGAAAACACTGTTTCTTGAACAATCTTAATCTTTGCTCCTGTGAAAACATGCCTGAGGATGTTCTCCAGATGTTAGTGCAGTTCTGCCACTTGCCAGCCATTGCTGCATCTTATTGTTGAGTGTTTATCCCAACAGGCAAAAGCTGTGAAAGATTTTTTGCTGCTGACACATGGGCTAAAGATAGCTGGTTAAGCTGGTCAATGAATGACAGATTGAACTCAGTTTAGTGGTCAATGTCGGCCTGTTCTGCTCACTGACGAGAAATCGATCAGCACAGCGGACTGGCAGTTTTGTGATGTCTCACTACCTTGCCGGTCTGCAGTAATTTGACTAACATTAACAAATAAGGACTTCACCTGTGTGGGCTCCTTGAGGAAAATTGAAAACCTCAGCTCTTAGTGCACTTACTGCAGGTGATGTTTATTTTCATGGCTCTCTGCCTATACCTTAACTTTTTAAAGAAATAACAACATCAGGCATTAAGGTTTGCTGTGTTTTCTCTTGATTTTTGTTGCTGATCTGAATTTTGATTGTGTGTTTTTCTGCAGTGAGAGGTTATTCATTCTATCAGAAAAGTGTACTAAACAAACCAAAAACCTGCCCATAGCGACCCCATCATTCCAAGCTAGGAAAATGGTCCTAAGTAACACTGATGTTTATAATACATCCCTTTTCTGGACACATCTACATTCAGTGGTCCTTCCATTTGAAGGAACATTTCTTCCCTCTGCACATGTAATTAAACCAAAGAAATGAGTGACTCATAAACATCTGAAAGGACTGATGCTCCTTCCTTGGAATGTGCTCAGGAATGGCCTTTCCAGCAAACCGATTGCTAATTTCACCAAACAAAGGGCAGATGAGCCCGTGTGATGACGACATTCTTTTATTGTGCTTTTCAGACACAGGAGGTTTGAATAATTTAGCTGAAATAAATTCAATTATGCGAGTGTGAAGTCACCTTTCGAAAGCTTCTGGCACGTTAAGGATATTCTATTTAATTTGATGCTCGTAGTGCAGCATCCAGAGGAATGAATCCCTCCATTAAATCTCATCATTCACAGCCATGGAAATTTCTACATTCATTTTACATTTTCATTAGAGCTAAGTTCTTCAGTGCCGTTATTCCCTTTCGCGTCGTATTAATTATTTAGTATTATAAGAGACCCCGTTACTGTAAAAGCTGTTGTTTGTTCCACGACAGACATGGGAGACCTGAGGTACTAACAGACTATTAAGGAGAACTGTTCTGTACAACCAGTCACAGCTCTTAGATTCTGCCAACATTAAACTGTTCAAACATCCATCCATTATGATTAGCTTCTTGAAGCTGCTCAAGGAGGCGCTGGTCTGGAGTCTGTCTATCCCACAACCACTGGGTGCTGGGCTGTGAAAATACACCCTGAACGAAATGCCAGTTCTTGGCAGGGTGATTAAACTGCTCAAAGACGTATGGCAAGTGAAGAGCCAGTCAATGTTGCACAATTTCTACCCAGTGGAGTAATTTTCATAATTAATTCATATGAAAGATATAAATAAATGAAAACTGTGCTCGTACTGATGTGGCGCTCAAATTCTACATATATTTCTATATTATTTTGTATTGGCTGTGACTGAAAAATAACAAATTGGCTCAGGGAATGAAAGATAAAAATCTGGCGTCTAAAATGGAAATGTAGATTTAGCTCTACACAACCGGAGCGTCAGGCACGATCGTGCGAGAGCTGTGTGTGGTTGGTCTGTGTAGGAGTGCCAAGGATTTGCCAGATCACAAATAAACATAAGAGGCAGCCAGAGGGCAGAAAAAACTCAAGTTTAATAAGAATGTGAAATGTACTTGTTTCCCAAACAGCAACAGTATATTGCTTCATAGTTTGACTTGTACGATAACATTTCAGTTCCACCAAGAGCAGCGTGACAAGCCAGTGATGCAGCGGCTGAATGGAGGTGAAATTGAGATATAAAGTGATCGATAAATTTACTGCAGGTTTCAGACGAGGGGTCGATGGCGGACAGGAGTCGGTCACAGCAAGAACAAGCAGCATTCACAGCGCTGAGTCACACGCCTCTGGAGACAAGTGGAAATGCCCGCACCCTCCCCTTGAGTCCCTGTAGCGACCCCAGCTGCACGGCCTCTTGCTCCAGCAATGCCCTGGTACACAGGTAATATAACAGTCCAACAGGAGTCAAGTGTTCCTACCTGTTTCACCACTTTGCTTTTGACAGTGGAATAAAATGATACCATACATTCACCATGCAGCTCCTAGTGCCAGAGCACCATGTCCCACTTGCTCAGACGTCACCCCAAGGTTTCCTTAAAACCTAGTTGTGCTGACATTAATAATTGACCGCAGTTAGCAGCATAACAATGGGCTGCTTTCTGAAAGCCTTGTTTGTTTTTGTGTTTCGCCATCGAAGGTCACGCCCTCCGCCGATCTCATTTTGCTCCGAGCTCCGGTCCTGTGTGCACACAAGCAATTAGAGCCACAAAAGCAGCACACAAATACATAAACTACACAAAACGGTGCTTAGTCTCATTCAGGCTGCAGCACAGCGGCACTCGTCCGATTAGCGCTACGCCTGCATCCTGTGCCTTTGTGCACAGTGTGTTGCACCTCCTTCACTTGTGCATCTCAATTAATGACATTATGTTCACGCATGTCACATTTCCACCCACGTGTCACCGTGTTGCTCTGGATTCGATGTAAAGAATAAGATGAATGAAATGTGAAAGTGTGGCTGTTTGGCAGGAATGCATTTTGCCTGCTAAACACATTCTGCCTGATTAAAATGTTTATTTTGCTAATGGAACACATTTAGTTGTCTGGCTGTTAATATTTTGCAGGAAGCTGGAGAGAGTCTATACATAAGGATGGAAGAACACTAATATGACTGTGAACAATCAGAATGAGCTACCTGACAAAACAGCCACGAATGGGTTACAATTTAATTCTCATCACTAAACCAATGATTCTGTGTAGTATGACATGAAGCTCCATTTTGTGACGCTGCCCTCCAATAGCTGGTGGTGCTCGTGGCGGCTGGCCGGGTGCACTTTCACTATGGGGGCCAACGACTGTATCCTCAGTCGGAACCCCAGTTTTAAACTGAACAGAGCAGCGACGCAACTAAATAATTGGAATTTATCGAGTGCAGATTATTTAATCAAAGGATGGAGATACGACTCTACGTTGTGCCTTTTATTCTTGTTTTTAATCAGAAATTCATCCGTAGCAGCTGAGGCAGAAGGGGTTCATAAACATGAAGAGTTTGCCTGTGGGGAGAGGGTACACATATTTCACACCTCTCTTTTCTTGTGTCGCCTTGCAGTGCCTGTGCTTGTCAACGTTGCACTTTGAAAAACGCTAGCAGTTCAGATTTACAGAGAAAAGCGACTTCTGTTAGCTTTCACTTGATGGTGTTGTCGCCGGCATCAATATTATAGGCTTCAGAAGGGCTGCTGCCTTCTACTTTTTCTTGGATTACTATTCTTCTCAGGTCCGCCTCTGCCTCTGCACTATGTGGTGCCTTTATTTTACACTGATGAGCAGTGAATGAGCTCCCACGGCGCCTGCCAATATGCACAACGCAGATGCGGCGTAGGATCAGGGGACATGTGGATGTGGTGGCGAGGGGAGCAGTTATGTGGGGACCTGTTATTGACATCTGATTAATGTTTTTTTACAGAATTAACTGCAAAATCTGGCTATGAATAATGCATGTTGCTAAGCTGCTCTGCCACTTTGACATTTTGTGACTGTACCCCAGTGACACGGTGCGTCAGAGCGCTTTGCCTCTGCCGGGAAGAAGCCGGGCGGCGTGACGTGAGAGGGGGTACGGTAAACCAGTGTGTGGCGTGGAGTGCAGAACACGGTGCGGGTGAAACATTCCACTGAGTGTTGCTATCATTTAATTTTACGTACCTGGGAAACCGCTAAACATTGGTGCAGACAGAAAAGCTTCCTGTACTTTCCACAGCAGGGTCAAGGAGAGCAAGATAAAGCATTATAGTTATTCAGTCAGCTGAAACCTTCCAGTCACAGGGTAATGGCTCTAACCACGACGCCACCTGCTGCTGCGTTGCTGCACACGGCCGCTTAGGCTGCGGCTGGTCGGACGAGATGAAATGTGGCGCGCTGACGTTCGGGATATTTGTATGTCTACGCTTTCACTTTTAATTGTTTCTTTGGATGCCAGTTGCTACTCATGAAGTGAGGAGGAACAAGCGTTTGCATACTAATGTTTTCAGAGCAGTGTTGGATGTTATAAAGTCCCGTGGAAGCGCAATCTGTATGCGTCTTTGTGACTCGCGATACGGCCCAGTCAAGCCCTTGTTTTGGTCACAGCTTTGAGCAGGTCTTCAATCCACATGATCTGCATGGACGGAAAACAGATTCGACCGCGGTATTGAACAGGCTTCATTTGTTCCCTTTGGCCCCCGGCGATCTGTCTGCCCATTACGGCCTTTCAGCTGACTGGAGGCTGCAGCGCTTGTTGTCAGCGACACGCGAGGCGTCTGCGTGAGAGAGAAAATGCTTGTTGTTATATAAGGGGGATTCACCTGGAGGTACATTTTCACATTTCAGCTGGTGGGGATCCTAATGTGTTGTACAGTCTGTGTCCGGTGGCGATGTGCACAGGGTTGCTGCCTTTGCCACAGAGGCTAGTTTGATTTTGCCTTGTTCTGTCCCCATCAGGATATTGTGGTTTTACTAAAAGTTCTAAAGTCCTGTGATGCCCAAAGCAATATTTTTGTTATTATCCATTATCGATAATCTCTTGTGGACTGTGTAGGGCCAAAGCTTATCCTGGCAGCACAGGGCTTGAGGCAGGGGACGTCCACCAAAGGGAAGTCACACACTCTTGTCCACTCAAACACACTGCTGGCAAGTGAGGGCAGCCAGTATCTTAAAACACTGTAGAAGGAACCCCCAGCACCTAGAGGAAACTCTCATGAACTGAAGGAAGAAGGAAAACAAGTTCCACAGCTTTATTATTATTATTATTATTATTATTATTATTATTATTATTATTATTATTATTATTCCTGTTGCTGTTATTGTTTGTCCGTGATGCTCTGGATACATTAACACAAGGCACTTGCTGGTTCACACGGTTTCTTTAATTTCTTTACTAGTCAGAACAACAGGTTTAATTGCAGCTGAAGCGATGAGCCAGCAGTTTGTTTTGCCAGCCGTGTGATGGGTCTCCAACGGGAGGTCGGTCTCGGGGGCTTCAGTGGACACGGGATTGCTTTTCGCTTCTTAAGAGGGTCTCGTCCTTATATTTACATTTTATTTAATTCATTTAACCAACATTTGTATTCCGGACTGGCAAACATGGAAGTCATTAATTTAGTCAATAAAGTGCTTTCTCTTTTTACAGAATAAATACATTTTAAAATGGCAGTGACTTTCTATGTGAACCTTTGACATTTCAATTTATGTGGCCGTAGTAAACGAAATGGCAAATCCTATATTCTAGTCTGACTTTTCTGAAAGTGGCTATCAAGATTTAGAGCATTACATCTGAAATGCTCCACAAGTTTTTCATAACCTTGCAAGAACCAGGATTCATTTCTTCTGATGTTGAACTGCTTGGTTTTGATGGTACGTATAATTAAATTGAAAGGGACCTTTAGCGAAATTTAGCCGTGATAAATGTGTTGAATGTTCAAAATGTAAATGATATCTCTTCCGCTGCAATAAAACTAACGTGGAAGGGGGGAGATGCCTGAAGCTGAAACAATTTTTTAAAGTGTTTTCATTCTATGGCTGTCAGTAACGTGAAGGGTCCTTCACTCGGTTTTCTGGTAAACTGCCCTCAAACTTCTTAGCACCTCAAGCAAATTGTGCTGAGTTGTGTTGAACTTTTTCTGATCGCTGAAACGGATCTGAAAACTACTTGTATTCATTATTCGATAGCAATGAAAACCAGCACGCCGGTCCCCCCACCCGCGGAAATGAAAGACGCAGGTTTTCAGGCCTCTCATGACTTCTTCTCATTTTCTTACTGAGGCCACAAGAAGCTGATTTATCGCTTTGTTAGCCATTTGTCAGACAGATGAATCAGGGTTGTGGTTTTGCCGCCTAATTTGGCGCTGCTGGAGGGTTTTAAGGCCTGTGAGGTTTTACTACATCGTTTTGGAGGGTAATTCCTGCTCTTCGCATAATCTGGTTTTAGTGGTCACCTCCCAGCATCCACTAATCTGCAGCCAGTCAACCCCCCACGCTGTTCTTACTGCTGATTTGGTGTGTAGAGTAAAGACAAATTCCCTCACCGACAAACACACAGTAAAGACGTGCAGATGCCCGATGTGTGAGGTGTCGCATGTTGCAAAGTGTTGTGCTGTGGTATAGTGCACCTGTGCACTTTCTTTATTAAAGGCTTTTGTTCTGGTGGCTATCATAGAACCACTAGTGGGTTTAAGTACTATCGATTCTAGTCTTTTGATGGACTGGGAGGTACAAACCATCTTACACATCTCAGAACTTTTTCACGACCACTGATCTCCTGGTATTTATGATCCAGAAAGAAAACTTAGTGCTTTAGTTTTTCTGGGTTGTCCTTGCTTTTTACCCACCTGTGCAAACAGGCAAATTTTACTGTGTCACTTGAGGTTGAGCACCTTCCTCAGGGGTAGCAGAGCAGGACTGGGCCTTGAACTGAGTCTTTTCACTGCAGTGTGTCCAGTCTATTCTCTTTAAAGTAGTTGCTGGCTTTTGTAATATTCCTGGTTCCTGTTCTGAAAAGAAAACGGCAAAATTACCAACTTTTTGTTATTGGAAATAAACGCATCACTGCAGTCTGATCCATCTGCAGTAAACAAAGTCCCTCATTGTCCCCGAGTGCGGAACACGTAGTCATTTCTGCAGTGAGACGGTAAAGGATGCGGCTCGCAGGTGAGAAGTCTTCATCTTCACATATTTAAATGTCACACAGCAAAACAACGTGAAGCGGCGCCAGCGATTCCACGTCTGGCTCCGTTTCTTTCACATTGGGAGCTGTGTTAAAATTGCTGACCTTTTCTGCGTGAAACCGTGACCAGTGTTTCTTCATCCTGTCCCTTATATAAGCTTCCCTTGTGCGCTAATTATAACTGTGCATCACCTTAATCTCTATAAACTTTATAAAGTTCTTTGTTGGCTAAAGAGCGTGATAACTACTGAAAGACACGGCAAGTTTCAGTTTGCTTCAGTGGAACGTGTGACATCCTGAACGGTGGTCTGCCAGCATCCTACTGAGCACCATTACACTTGAGGCAGTAGGAGGTGGCGGGGCTGGTTCATCACGACCATTTTAAAGATTAAAGTTTTTTCCATTGCGTTCCGATTACCAATAGCCTCTTGTCAGGCGCAGCTCACAAAGCCTACACGGGGAGTGTAAGGTGTGAGGCAGAGCTTCCCCTTGATGGGACGCAGAAACACTCCCTGTTTCACCTGAAACATGTCACTTGGTGTGGGAAGAAACCAGAGCACGTGGGAGGAAACCCAGGTGAACATGGGGACAACACGCTACCCGCTGCGCCGCTGTGCTGATCTTGCTTTAAAGGAGCCTTTTTCAGCCTCTCTCTTCTTCAGTTAAGTCTGTTCATCGCTACAGGGCACATAGAAGGTTAATTTGCCATATTAAAAAACAATCACGCGCATAAAGAATTGGCCGTAATTGTTCACCTTAGACTGAAATACAGAAAGAAAGCAGTAGAAGCGTCTTTACTGCCCCTGCAAAAACCCCCCTCCCGGAATGTGACACAGTCGCTCAGCTGGTCGTGGACTTTCTCTGCGTTCCTCTCACTCGACTGCTCCTCTGTGGAGATGCGTGCCGTTTTTTGCGTCGCCGTGTGTTTTCTGGCCTCCGCTGCCGCGCAGGAGGAGCTGCGGGAGCCGCTGCTGCAATGCGGTGCTGTGGGTCACGAGAGCCTCTTGAGGACCCTTCTTGGCAATTGCAGTGATTTGCTGCACTGTCTCTCTGACCGGCGGCCAAAGCAAACCAATTTCTGAGTGGGAGATAAGTTTGAAAAAAATGAGCAGAATAAATGTTCTGTGTTTATTCCACATATGCAGAAACTGCAGTCGGTTCAAATATGTAATCGTTTGGTTACTGACCGCAACTGCCTGGAATTTTGCGTTCTGGACGTGTTTTCCAAAGTTCAGCGTAAAGGAAAAATCTACATTTTTGTGTGCAGCTTTTTTATTAACTTGGGCCGAGCACTCAGCCCGGGGTGGGGGGGGGGGTTGAGCACCGTTCGGAATTAATGTCCCGTGTAGACAGCGAGCATGGAAACAGCTTCTGTTCAGTGGGATCAAAGAAAGCCGTTTCTCACTCTCTTATTTTGCTCCAGCTTCAGGGATTATTTCCAACTTCCACAAAAATCTCACAAGCCATGCATGAAGGGACAGGCAGAGGGACGGCCAGAAGGACAGAGGGACGGACTGCAGGACAGACTGCGCTGTGTGGATACTGGGATAGAGGTGATAACGTGGATCCTCACACAGGGCTGCCCCAGACGCCCTCATGCAGGTCCTCATTTTGGCCCCCCACTGACGCTGTTGGCAAAGAAGAATAAAGCAGCACGAATTAAAGAGCAGAGAAGAGCAGTTATGGAAAAGCTCAGGCTGTTATTCACACACAATTGTCTGAAAAGAAATATCCACACTTGAGCAACTCGCCGTTTCCTTCAGCAACACTGTGGCTCACAGAATAAAACCACCCGAAGATGCGGTGCAGTTCTCTGCACGACCATCTCCTAGTGATTCCCAACAGACTTATTTGTGAAATAAGTTAACAGTTTGTTGCCTTTTCTCCCTGGGCTTTTGAACTGATAACCCATCTCCAGCTGCAGTTAAAAGGGGGCACACTTGACACCTGACGATGGCAATTTTTTTTCTCTTTATTTCACTTAGCGGAGAAAACAGCGACTGTGTGGGGAAAATCTCACGCAGGATAAGAGATTTGATAGATGGTCATTCAATAAAAAAATTCAACACGGACAGTTTTTTATCATCTGGCGTAGATTGTTGGTCACCATGGTAACAGGCCATGCACGCCACCTTGCCCCTCAGCTTCCCCCGGCTCCGCTGCCAACTCCCACCGCCCAGCACTTTTCGGAGGCGGTTTGCTTGTTCTCTCACACGGTCACAAGGACTGTGAGGAATGTAGCTTCCCCTCATGTATATTCATGAGCTCCGCAGTGCCAGATGAGCTCCATCGTGATGGTTCCAAACCACGAGCAACTCTGGAGGTGTTATGTGTGCGACACCACGGCGTGTTCAGCCATGTTTACCTCTTCGCCGCGTGCTCACCGACGCCTCTCGCCATTAATCACACCTCCCCTATTAAATGACTGCAGGGCTTCTGGTGAGGACAGGAGCCCCTTTTCCACCTTTACTGTTGTCTTCAAACTCAGAAGGGACACAGTGAAAGCAACCCTAATGTCTGGCAATAACATCTTCAGTTATCCGGCCCACAGTAACCGCCACTTATCTAGAGCAATATCTGGAAAAGTGTCGTTTTGATTACTCAAATAAATCTAAGTCAAATTCAGATGAATAAGCTAATCCTGCCTAAGGCTGAGGGCGGTACTGCGGTGAGATAGAAAAAATTCATGCGATTATGTGCACCTGTTTTCAGTCTCTTAATGCAATATTTCCCGCATTTGGCTAAAGTACAATTAGATGTTATTAATGTCTTCTGTGGGAAAATTAACCTGATAATGTGGTCAGAAGGTGTGTCGCTTTGCTGTGCGTCCTGGTCAGTGATGTTACACCCTTCGAGGCATCTCATCCGCTTGTGTCGGTGGTTCTTGTATGACTCACAAGTTAAGTTAAGTGTACGTCTGAGTCATTAAAATGAAATATTTGAAATAAACCTGTGGGTGGTAACTCTCCTCAGACTCGGCTCACCTACCAGAGCAGTTGGGGTCGCGACCCCCGAGCTGGAGCAGCGGCTCCGTCAGATCCAGGTGCGACAACACGGGTCTCGGTCCAGACGAGCGCGGTCCTGGGAACAGTAAAAACACTGCGCTGTGCCCTCACACCCCCAAGGCCTCTGGCAGGAGGGGAGATACCCCCCAGAGGGGAAAACTCTGTGCAGTCAGTAATAACAGGGAGCCGATGCAGAGGATGAACCCGGAGTGGAAACAACACGCCGGCAAGAGACCAGGAGCTACGGCTCTTCATAATGCTCGAGAACTTTGCAGATGCCATGCTTTGCGTTTATATATGTATATAAGTTCTATTGTTAACGCTGGGGAGGACGTTGCCAACAACAGCTGCGTTCTTTCTCAGATTTTTCAGCCGAGATGATGACACCAGTAACATTTAGCTGACATAGTAACTATTTGTTTGACGGTTGTTGTTTAATCCCGGTCACTTCAGGTGCACATATTTCGCAGACAAGCACAAATAAAAACTGATACATGTGTAAGTGTGTGTCTGCATGTTTCCTGCGCTGAAGCACCACCTGCTGTTTTTAACTCTTTCAGAAGCCAGAGACCACGAACAGAACTCAGTTATGGACTCCGAAGGCACAACTGCACATTGGTCCTGACATCTGGCAGCAAGAATGGCTGGAGGAGGAGGAGGCGCTTTCTCTTCTCTGTGTCTTGGACGGGGCAAATGAACTCAGTTGGACAGAGACCCTCAACATTAGTAGCAAATCTGAAGCTGCAGTTTGAAATGAAGTCAAATCCTTGCCGTTTGTCTTGTTTTTCAGACGAGAACTTGAATATCGGGATTCCTGAGAGAGAACAGTGCAGAGTATTATGTGACTAACTGTCCACTGGGCATCGATCGGTTCCTGGAGAAGGAAACTCCTGGCAGGCCTTGATAAGCAGTGTGATGAGAAATCTCCTTGAAAAGTGAAAAATTTGGTAAAAACAAGTTCTCACGGTGCTGTGACTACAGGCTAAACTGGCAAACAATCCCCAGGGTTTGAAAATAATAGTGTACGTTTTTCATGGGCACAGTGGTGGCAGCAGTTACAGTCGAAGATGTAGAGCTGCAGAGCATCAGATCCTGCGTGTTTCATACACAGCGACAAATAGAGGAGAGCAGCGGAGCTCCTTCCACCCGTGGCTCAATTCCACACCGGTCCAAGATGCAGCTGGGATCGATGGCGGAAAAGCCACCCTCCATTTTGCCAGGATTCTTTTGCCGCTCGGCCACTGGGGGACTATTGAGTCCCGCGGTTTGGCAAGAGGTTGGACTGCAGGACTTCAAGACGATCGTATTTCCCTGGACGTGGTGCTCGATGGCTGATGATTCTTTCAAGAACCTTGGGAGAATCGATAGCAGCTAATAGCATCACGGTCAACTGCTGACTTTCTGAGGACACGAGCTGTTTTCACAGAGGGGACCCTGCAGCAGAAGTGACAGACCGAATCCAAGTACAGATGGGAAAAGTTTGCAGTTGGTGGACAAAATGAAAAACAAACCAAAATAACAGGGATGAAAAAATTAGCACATGGAGAAAAAACTAATTTTCCCTCTCGAGTCTCGGTTGATTTCTACTGCGTGCACTTTTCAGAAACCCTTCTCTTCCTGCCCTTTGTAAGGACTGCAAAGCCTACAAGGCTGAAGAAGCCCTTGGGAGTGGCACACAGGACAAACTTCTCCTTCTGATGGGTTAGGTTCTTATGTTCCACTAATGTAAACATGAAAAACACTTCAAAAGTCCTCTTGTGAAGATCTGACAACAGCAAATTAGTCATAAATGGTGAAGCTCGTGTGGAACAAAAAGCCCGACACTCTCAGTTAGCAGGGCTGTATTGAGGAGGGTGGAGAGTGGGGACAACATCAGCAGGTGTTCTGGCAGCTGAAGTTCTTTGACGTTGATGCTGTCGTGTGTCTTCATGCATGGACCATGGTTTGGTTTGTTCTTCTTCAGTAACTTTGGGCTGTGGGTATAATTTTCTTCAGTTTTGTCTTTGACACAGCAGACTGCTGATTGTATCGGTGGGGTAAACAAAGACGCTGAGGAATTTGCGATAATATAGTATTTATTAAAGCAAGAGAAGAAGCACAAGGTAACACTACTCTTTCTGGTCCTGGAACCACTTCATCTAAGAGGGCCGGTGGCTGCAAAGCAGCCTCAACTAGCTAGAACCCCAGTGAACAAGTTTCTTTTAAATGCAAAGACCTCCAGATGAAAAACACAGCATCACTTTGAGGATCCCAGCAGAAGGTCCAGCGCAGGGCCAAGAAACAAGATTTCTCAGTGACGCCAGCATTAAGGACGCAGTGGTGTGGCACGTCAGCAGGCTGCTTGTCCCAAATCTTTTCCTCACTAAGCGCCATTCTGCGCATCGAGGAGGATTACGTCTTTGTGAAGCTGCTGCTCGTGGTCGGGGAAACGCAGCAGTAAACTGCACCGTGGAGGAATTGGGGCAGGTAGGGGGTGCAGGGTAAGATAAGCAGGTAAATGGCCTCCAGGGTTCTGCAGAGCGCTGGATGTTGGCGGGAGGCGGGACAACTGGAGAAGAAGCCTTAGCTGCCCCTGTTCCTGTGTGCAGTCAACAATGTTGGCCTGCAGGACTGTGATGTGAGTTTGCTAAGAGCTAAGAACATGCTGCCCAAGTTCCTCAAACTCGTTGGTCCTACTTTGCAGGATTAGCTGCTAAAAACGTAAAACCTGAGAATATCTCTTCCTTTTGACCTTGACAACGGGTCAATTATAACCACAGCGGCCACAAAACGTCAAGCAGAAAGACGGTGTCATTATTAGAACAGATAACGGAAATTACAAAAGCCACAACCCCCAGCGAATACTTTCCGGAAGCACCTGTTGTGTCTAAGAGGGGAAACTCTCTGACGTGATTTCTCTTGGTTTCTGGCTTCACATCACAACAGCCTGCAACTTTTGTCCGAGTGTGTAGACTTTTTATGTCCACTGTAGAGTTTCTGGCCTCAGTCTGGTCATTCAGGAGATGAATAGGGAGGGTTGGCGTCAGAAAAGATCTGAGAAGAAGAATCTGCTGTGTTTGGCTACCGCTCACTCTCCTCAATTATTTAGCGGTTTCTCCTGCCTGGGCCAGGACTGCTGGCAATAATGTGCAAGTCGCTGTCAGGCTCTGCGTCTGAAACCTTCCCTCCGCTGTCTGTCCCACAGCGGCGACACCGGCAACCTCAGCCCCGGACGCGATGATGTCAGCGCGGCGTTTGCCACGTCTTCTGCTGGAAGAGGACGTGACACGCTGGACGGAGGAGGCTTCCGTAGAGGATCGAACACACTAAAGGAACGGACAACATTTTTGCCGCAGGTGAATTGCAGGACAAGGGGATTTTGAAAGAAACACGGAGTAATTAACTCATTATGTGTAACAAATTTTATGGGTAAAATCAAACAAAGGCAATTGTACTAAACAAATGTATTCAATAAACACACTTTGTGTGTATGAATTTATAACACACACACGCTGCAGGTTCCTCCAGGTAACTTCCGTCATAACTGACACAGAAAAAGCACGAGTATTTTCCAGCAGGTAAACACACCCTTCCACCCTACACACACACACACACACACACACACACACACACACACTCTCTAAAGAGAATGCAGACATGATGTATTCACAGATGAAGTAGAGAAATTTCTAAGATGCTGCGTATCCATGGCAACCAAACACCTTCATTTCTCTAGTTGCGCATTGCTAAGGTGTCTAATGGCTTTCGCAGCTCTCCCTGGCATGATGGCAGAGGATATTTCAACGTTTCAACAGCTGTCTGGGCTCTCGGTGCTGCTCTTTATCTCCACCAGAAGATTGAATTGCCACTGCGTTGTGGTTACGACGTTCCGTAGATGGCTGTTCTGACAGCCAGTCTGCAGCGTTAGCCATTGAGTGAAAGCGGGGGTCCCCTCAAGGGTGGGCAAATGCACAGCCCCCCACAACCTGTCTACACATGTTTATGCATTTCATCTCTGGCTGATGAGGGATGAATAATATTTGGCCAAACGCGGCGCCTGGTGCTCAGACGCTGCCCGGTTAGTGGCGAGGGGCTGCGGAGGAGGGTTTGTTTGCCACTTTCTCGGATTGAGTCGCGTCTGGGTCACCAGCTCGGTCACGACTGAGTCACAGGTCACCGCCCTACCGCACGTCACTAAAACAATCAGTTCCGCTGGGAAAACAGGCGCAACCGGGATTTGATTTCTGTTCCTAACCGTTTATTTATCGCGCACAACGGTTTCGTTTTGCACACATTTCCTTAAACACCTGCCCAGGGCCATCGAAGTTCCACTCGAGTAGCACTTGAGTTTCCCTCTGTTCTGTGTACTGTGCGGCACACAGCTGTGCCGGACCGTCAAAGTGCCATTAGATACTTTTCCAGGGGTTCTGCTTAATGCCATCATTGTCACGGAGTCGTGTTCTGTGGCTGTTTGCTTCTCAGGAGCTGCCTTTGATGTTTTAATGGGGATCAAGTGTTTCTGCAGACTCTTTAAAGTACCTCCATTCCCTTTTGGCCATTTACATTAAAGCTGTGTCCACAAAGGAGATAAACTGTGGTACCGGTTATGAAGTTTTTAACTCTGCTAGGCTGTGCACTTTGACCAGCTTGTTCACCCTCTGCTGCCCAGACCTGGCCGCTGCTCCCCTTGCCACACTTTTATGCGAGAGGAGATGACTTGCCATCTTCCTGCTTGGGTGGATATGTTATACTTGACTGATGGTCCAAAGAGGTCAGTTCACTGAAGCAAAGTGAGCCACCATTGATGTTAATCTTAAACAAGATTAGATCTGCTGAATGGAAACAAGGCATCCGACGCTGAGTCAGCAAAATCAGCGCACGACCACTGAACGGTTAGCCACAGATGTGATCCGGCCATCATTTCTCGCTGTAAAGATGAGGATTCCGTGCAGTTGCCTGGGTGATAAACAAGCAAGTGCTCGGCTCAGAACTGTGAATGATTTTTGTGAAGAAAACTGCTTCACCACTTCGTAACATGACCTCGCTTCCAAAATTACATAATATTTACATAAGCGATAGAAATTTCACGTGTGCTTGGTTTCTGCTCTGGAAGAGCCAACTGAGGCAGCGGCACAGAGGAGCGATGCGACTCTCAGGGTGGGAAGGGCTGCGATGTGCTGCGTCCAACATCTCCGCCACGTCATGCTCTGCTCAGGTTCTGCTCACGCTCTTGGCAGCAAAGGAAAATCTCGGTAAATGCCGAGAGCCGGAGCGCTCGCTGGGATCCTCCCTGGGACGTAGTGGGCTGGAGGAGGGATCCCTCCCCCATGGCAGCCCCCTGACAGCCTCAGTCTCACCAGCTGCCCCCTCACACCCAGCTGTCTGCCTCTCGTGCGCTTCCTTCTCTTCTCCAGAGCAGGTTAATCCAGCATCTTGCACTTTCCCTCTGATCAACTGATCAATTGATCGATCCGTCCATCAACCAATCAATCAATCGACCTGTCTGTCTGTCTGTCTGTCTTCGCCTGAACTGACAGAGCAAAAATGTGCAGCTGAATAAATGGGTCAGTGATCGAACGTAGCTTAATACCGTAAGGTGGTTTAAAGAAAATCGTCACATAAATGTGCTTCGGTACAAACGTGTTATAACCCTAGTTAACTGTTTACGCTGAAATCACACCGCTGAAGTGCAGGAGAGAAGGGCAGCTGAGCAGACGCCCCTCGCAGATTAACACAGCATCACAGCCATTACAGCTGCACCCGGTCACCCATGGCCATTTGCTGTATTTGAAAGCGCTGAATAAAATTTCACTGGAGAAGCCGGCGATTTTATTACTCAGTTCATTGTAACAAATGAAGCTTAGAATTCATATTTGCATTAGGATCAGAAACACATTTAGTCGGTTTCGTGTGCAAAACGACCCGGAAAGAAGCAGCCAACCCTGATTCACACGAGGACCTACAGGTCGCAGGGCTTCCTTCTGACCTGCGTCCAAAAGCCTTCCACCACGGCGCGGCCCAGTCCGGTCGGCGTCACCAGGGGGACCAGGAGAAATGTCTTCCTGGGTTTCTGGAGCAACACTGCAGCGCCGGTCTTACTGAAGAACTGCAGGTAATGTGGAGAATTTCACTCAACAAGCAACAAGAAGCCAAACCTTTCAAACTGACACTTAATTATACAGCATGACAGCACAGAGTGTCGCACTAACAAGAGGGAAAAAGCCCAAAATGACATTTTTCAAAATGTCTCCTTTTACACCAGGCTGGAGCGTAACACCCCCCGCTAAGAAACCACACCTATGAACATTAAGCTCCCCTTAGACTGACCAATCAGAAACAGTGGCAAGTAACGGTAGACCCGCCCACACGGCCTCGACGCCCAGGAAGGGGGTACAGAGAAAGAAGGAAATCGAGCCGGTTTTAAGATGTGGTGGGATGCAGAGTGTTTTAAAAGAGATCATTTGACCAGCAACAGTAAAGGAGAGCAGAACTCAAACTGACACAGATACAAAACAAGTTCTTAGTGAAAAATACTCTCCTGCCGTTATTAACCAAAACACATTTGTTCCCGAAATCTAAATTGTTTCACTCACCTGCCGCATGGTTTTCACCGCTTCAGACCAGGGTCAGTTCCTCAGGTGCGGCAGGAGGGCGGCTGTCAGCACTGACACACGCCACGGAGACAAGGTTCGTGCAGGGATTTACTTCTGTTCCCGGTATTATTCACAGTAACCAACAATGAAACTCAAATCGCTAGTCCTGACAAATAAACCGAGATTCACCCCGGAGCTCTGAGCAGAAACACAAGATCCAGCTTTAAGATGAACCTCATTCTGCAGCGGCCAACATTCAACATTCAACCACCTGCTCAGAAGACTGCTTCCAAAGCCAGAGACGTTCACGCTGTCAACTGGCTGCACGGCTCCCCTGAAAAGAGCCCACGCTGGGCGCCGCTGTGGTCTGGCCAGGCTGCTGTACACCTGTGACGGGCCCGGGTCCCGGAGCGGCGGCTGTGACAGGTGCAGGACGGGCTGAAGAAGGTTTAGTCAGCAGCTCCAGCTCCACAGTGCAACAAACTCCTCTTGTACGGTAAAAAATCCAAAAAAAGTCCAAGTAAACAGAAAAGGAGCCCCATCCCCTGTCCCGCAGCCACTCGTTCTCTGTCCCCTGTCCCTCGTGCACTGTTCCCGTGTCCCGTCTCTTGTCTACTCGTACCCTGTCCCTCGTCCCTTTTGCACTCGTCTCCTGACCCTTGCCCCTCTCCCCCGTCCCCTGTCCCTCATCTACTCGCTGCACAAATAAAGCTGTCGGCTGCCAGGCCATCGCAGCCCGAGGGCCAAAACCACGAGGTTCAGGAAGAGGTTCCCCCCTTCAGACCCCCCACTGACCACCTCCACCGACGTCCACCAGCCATCTATGTGTCTGAGTGTTTTCTCTGTGTGTCTATAGCTCTTCTCACCCTTGCAGGACATGCACTTGTATTTATTACATCAAATATTATTGTCCTCCATTATTCTTCCTCTAATGTTTCTCCCCCTGTTCCTGAGCACCAAATGTGAGGATCTTCATTCCTGCTCCCTTGTGCACCTGTTGTGTGACTGTGAGTGTGTGTGTGTGTGTGTGTGTGTGTTTTTCTTTGCGTTTTGTCTCTCACTTTATTTTCAGGGGTTGGGATCGTCGTCGCTCATGAGACCAAGAGGTCACAGGTCACAGGATCGGAACTCCAGCGGGAACTGAGGGAACCAATCGGTGTTGGAGGGGGAGGGGCCTGGCTCACACAAGGAGGACATTTTGAGAGAGACTTCAAGCTTTTGATTTCTGCTTCCTTCAGTTCTGTATCTGTAAAACAGCCCTTTGTATGAGTATTTGCTTCGTGTCAAGTCTTACATACAGTACTGTGCAAAAGTGTTAGTCGTCCAACTTCAGCGTCTGTTGAGAAGTACAGGTAGATTCTTATCCACCATCAGGGAGGTTTCTGGTTGGTCCCAAATTCATTCTGCAGCCTGAGAATGACCTCAAACACCCAATCTCAGTCATACACAACTATGTTGAGCAAAAAGAAGGAATCCTGCAACAGATGGTCTGGTCCCCACAGAGCCCTGATCTCAACATGATCAAGTCAGTCTGGGAGGACATGCAGAGACAGTCAAAGTCTGCAGAAGAACTGTGGCCAGTTTGGAAGAACCTACCAACCTCTACCTTAAACTGCATGCAAGTTTGCATAAGAGAATTGATGCTGTTTTAAAGGCAAAGGGTGGTCACATCAAATATTGATTTGATTGAGGTTTTTTTTTGTCTACTGCACTTTTTAGAAGGTTTATTCATTAATAAGTATTCATGGGATTATTTTTGGAACCATCCTCGCTTTATAGCATTTTTCCCACAGGTGCCTAAGACTTTTGCACAGTACTGTATGACCTGTCCCTCCCCTGTGAATACTCGGTGTGTGTATAAGGAAACGTAGCCGGTAAGAAGGTGCACACACACTTTCCACTCGCAGGTGAACTACTGTTGGACACACTAGGTAAGAGGGCGAGCGCCAACCCTGTACTTTTGGTTTTGGTAGGTTAGCTTAGTTTAGTCAGGTTTTCTTTTTGTCTGGTTTGTTTGCATAGGTAGAAGAAAGGTGTGTTCTGTTGTGTTCTGTTTGTTTCTTCAGTGCCGTCCAGCTTATTTCCTTACTAGCCCTTCCTTCTGTGTCGCCCAATTGTCTCTTCCCGCGTTCCGTACCGTTTGGTGGGGAGGCAATAAAACTTGCTGTTCATTAGCAGCGTATCCAGGCTGGTTGTTGTTTCATTGGCGGTTTGCTGTGCATCAACATCACACACCCAGACCTTTATAGCAACTTATGTTACTGAGCCAAACCTTATCCCCTAGTCTTGGGCCAGGGTCGTAACATGAGCGTGTGTGTGAGAGTGTGAGTGGGTTTTTAACAGCAAAATTCGTGTGAGTGACCAGCATCTGTGGCCCGGATCAGTGGTCCAGCAGCACAGATGGCTGTGGACGCCAGAGAAACCAGAGGGCCTGAGGCTCCTAATCTCGGAGGTTTCGGGAACCAGGAAAACCTGACAGATAAGAAATGTCAAGTACTGAGTACAAGGAGGCGCAGAGGATGGTGACAAAGACCTTCAGAACCATTTTAAAGTGTCTCCAGCAACAGGAGGTACAAGTAGGCGGGAAACAAAGGGACTCTGTGTGGAAACAGACATATGGCACAGACCGCCCCCGCGGGCCACCGACAACCTGCGGAGGTTGATGGTGTTAATAATGAAAGCAACTGTCACAGTGGCAGCGGTGGGGACACAACAGTCAACTTTCCAATTTCACCTTTGTTCAGTAAAGACGCCGGTTTTGTTTGGGTTTTATTTATACGTGCGTGACGTTCATCTGTGGCTCACACAGGCGACCCGCGTTGCTGTGAGAGAAAGCGAAGGTGCTGCTGCAGTGCGGCAGCTGTGTCACAAACGGCACCGGCCGTCACGTCGAAGCTGCAGCCAGAGCTTTCAGGCAGCGGATCTGCGTCGGCTTTGCGAACCGCTGCGGGTGAGAAACAGTTTCTGTACGTCGAGCGTAAAAACGAACATCAAAAGTACTGGCTGCAGAAATAAAACTGCTGGGAATTGTGAAATACCTGCACAGGGTTGGAAAAGCGCTTCATCTTCACCTCAGTTCATCGGCTTTGTGAGGCGCAGTTTTGTTGAATCCACGTTCGAAAAATTATCCCTCGTGAAAAAATTGGCTGAAAATTCAGAGCTTCAGCTGTTTCCACTAAGGTTGCAGCTAAATGTTTTATCACTATTGTCTGCTGTTCAAGACTCTGGTCTGCAAGCTTGTAGGAGCATCTCCACCCCAATGTCCACCTACAGGAGCCAGTCCCGCCCTTCACCCAGCAGGAGCTCCGTCCCACTCGCAGTTCAGCTCTCTTGGTTCTCAGTGTTGGGCCTGATGTGGTGGAGTGAACTCCCTCTGTCCCTCAGACCAGCTGAATCCCTCAACTAGGGTCTCAACCCATCTCCTTCAGAGCCACTTCTCTCCTGACCTCCTCACAGCAAGTCCAACACCATCTGCTGGGATCATCTATGTATTTTCTGTCTGCATCTCACTCCTATAGGTGGCTACTGGAGGGATGTGACCCAGCAACATGGTGGTATCAGGCAAACTGTGCTCTGATAATCCTGAGTCTAAAGCGCTTCATTTGCTGTAGATGCGCTTTGTTCACTTTGAGTTGTGCATCGGTTTGGAGAAAAGCACCGACTACGTGAAGGAGGGTGAAGCTGCTGCACCTGCTGTTCATTATTCTCATCACTGAGTCACAACCACCATATTTACTCCTTCTTACATCTTCGTCCGCATGAACAGATTTTATGCCTGAACATAATGCTGAACAAAACAAATTGCAGCACCATCTTGGTGAAAAATGAAACAATCTGACCGTGATGCCTGGAGGAGTTTCTTCATAAAACCTCCCTAAATGAACACGGTGTGTGAAAACCCTTGTGCTGCTTCAGCTCTGGGCTCAAGAAAGATCACTGTCTAAGAAGAACTGGAGGAAGTGAATTATTAAATTAAGCTGATAAAAATAGGCGTGTAAAAGAGGTTCGGTTAAATATTCACAAGACGACCTCTCGAGTGTTCCATAGTTCTGTTTTCTTCCTTCTTCTGCGAGGCTTTGGAGTAGCATCTCAGCATCTGTGGCAGTTTGCTGGTCTTTCCCTGCGATGGCAGCTTCGCTTCATTTTTCCCGAGGTCTGCAGACCTGGTCTTTTGAAGGCCGCAGGGACCATCGTGGTTGTTGCCCACAGGAGCCCTGGAGGTGAGTCCCGGCCCCCCTGACGGAGGGGCTGATCCTGAGCCGGTGCAGTAAAAAGGACGTTTCCCTTGCAGACCCGGCCGAGCTGGGAGTCCGGATTCCTCTTCGGCGGCGGCTCCAGGTTCCCGTTACAAGTAAATAAAAAGGTGACGATAGAGACGCCGCCAGCTGATTCATGGGTGAGATTCTGTAAGAGCCTCAGATGGAGCTACAACTAGTAAGGCTGTCAAACTGCTTCTTGAAATATTTTTATTCAAACTTTAAGCTGGATTGAGTTTTTTTCAATGGTATGTAAATATCAAGAGCTACAAACTCCCACTCAGGTCACAATGTTGACCAGTTGTTCCCTTACATATGACAGACTCATTTTTATTAAGTGCAAACTAATTTGAAATTAAAAGTCATTAAGAAATCCGGAAAAGAGGAAATTTCATCTCCACCATCCCCTGAACGTCTGCAACACGGAGAAGCGGCGAAGCAGCAGTAAACACTGTGGAAGTAAATTGAGTTGAACTGCACTTCCTTTCTGTTTGGCTGCATTTCGTAACCAGTGTTTCTGTCGTGCGCAAGTTGGTGCTGCTTTTGCTCCACGGCAGGAATGAAAAGTAGTGCAGAAAATACTATTAGAAAATGACGGAACCGGTCTGCCAGCAGAGCCGATGGACGCAAACCTGCTCACCTACCGTGGTAACAAAGAGCAAAACGACTGAGGAATAACTTGGTCGCGTGTGGCAAAGTGCTGCTTATGTCTAACTGTCACCTGCATGTTGAGCAGGGAACTGAGTAGTTTTTCTCAGAGGACTTTTTATTTCTGGCGTGTTTCTCTGCCCACCAGCAGCTAATCCTCATGCTGGATCCGCCAGGAATGGAGACTAAGGTGATTCATCATGTGTGGGAAGGTGTCAGCGGGGCAGCGGGTTCAGCCCTCGTCCGTCCCGTTCGTCCCTCCCTGGGGGGGCCGCAGTTAGGCCTCCGGCAGTGAAGTGAGGGCAGGAGGGCGACTTGCTCCCACAAGGGAAGGAGCCACACGTCCCGGTCACAGTTACATACGTGGAAGTCTGCAGCTTCCACGTGAGTCACAGCAAGAAAGGCATCGGCTCTCGCTAACACTTTTCCACCATCGTGCGGTTGACAGAAGGGAACGAACAGAAGTCGCACAAAAGGAAATCCCGGCCAGGTGAACACGGGCAGAGAGCGTTCGAGTCATCGCCGTTACGCTCTGAGTCCCAACAGCTGCCACACGCTCATGAACACGAAAAATCAGCCTCGTATTCGGTCTCAGCTCCGTAGACGGCATAAATATCCTGAAAATCCAGTGCGTCAAACACCTGTATGCCGAGGGCCTCCGGCCTAGCAAAATTAGCATAACGTATAAACTACTGGTGTCAACAAGGCACAAAATATAAAAGTGCTACAGTCCTGCAGCTGGACTTAGCAGGACCTGCGGCAAAAACTGCACCCCTGTCTTGCAAATGTCCCCAAAAGGCCTCTATGAAATATTAACCGTTGAACGAGCACACTGTGTCTGCAGGGGGCGCAGCGGTTAAAGTCACAGGTCTGAACACTGTCCCCCACTGTAGAATCACGGCTCAAGGTGCTCGACACAGCGAACCAACGCAGTAAAGACGATGGGCAAAAGACGGTAAGTATCTCACCGCTGTAAGTTGCCCCGGGGAGAAGCGTTGGCTTCTGCTGTCGTTTCGGCCGCCAGCTGTTGGGTTCAGCAAACCATCCTGGATGATCACCTGCTGCTCCTCGAGTGTGTGTGTGTGTGTGTGTGTGTGTGTGTGTGGGTGGGTGTGTGTGTGTGTGTGTGTGTGTGGGTGGGTGTGGGTGTGTGAGCTAGACATCCTGCTAAGATGCGGATGTGAGAAAACGCGGTGCCAGCCAGGGCCGGGGGGGTCCTCATCCTCACCGGAGGTCCCTGAGGGCGCTGGGACGGGGGTGGCCATCGATCTGTCAGACCTGTGATCAGCCGGTCCACTGCAGAACTGTGTGCAGTGTGTGCCCACAGCCAGGAGGGGGCATCCCGGTTAGAGCTGCGGTAACCCTGCATGTTCCATAGTAACAATAACCTTGCCGTGTAAGTGGCGAAAACACTGCGAGCTGCTTTGGCCAAAAGCGAGAGGTAAATAAATAAGTTCAGATCAGGGGTCTATTTCTTCAGCCACTGCAGAGCGACTGATGTGATAAAAACTTGTTGCGGAGTGGCTGTTGGTGTGAACTGTGGAAACGATCAGAAGAGCCGCGATGCTCTTCACGTCACGGCTCCTCGTGGACAGCCACCCAGCGCACGCAATTCTCCCTTTTCGGGCTCCTCGGCCGCGTTGACAGAGGAGACAGCGCAGAGCCGAGACTCATCCTCATGCATTTACTGCAATATTTCCCAGTCTTCTGTTTCCCTCTAAGGCATTTCGCAGCAGTTTAACGCAGATATTGCACCTTCACAGCGGTGGCATCTTAAACATTACATTTATGAAGGATCCACAGCACATCTTATTGAATATTTCTCCCTCTTTTCTGGCTCCAGCTTTGCCAGCTTGCCGGGGTCCGCCTGCCCCTGACACACTGAAGCGGCAGGGAGGCCCAACTGGGAAATCTCTGCTGTGATTTACTGGTTCGAGAGAAACTGAGTTCAACTGGCGCTTGAAAGAAAACCCATCAGGGTCGAGTCTCACAAGGACTTGGACCCGCTGACAACCGCAGGCCCGGTGAAGAAAATAACGGCGAAATGTTTCTGTCAGGAGAGAATGGTAGATGAGCGAGGGACGTGAACGTGGGCAGGCGGAGGGGGAGATGATCGACAGTCCTCTTCAGAACACCCAATGACACAAAACCCCAGTTTCCTACAACAGCCCAGTTCTTTTTCAGTGAAAACAATATCTGCAGCCACAAGTTTCCAGATTATTTGCACATTTGTTGGACACTTTTCCCCAAGAAAGCAACAGCTGACAGTAAAAAGCACACAAACACGCAGGCAATGAGCTTTACATATGTGCACATTGACGTTGTTGTGTTGTCTTCCTGGGGGTGGAAACAGGATGTCAGTGGGACCTTGGATGCCCTCGGGGGGGGGGGGGGGTGTCCTGGCTGCTGACCAGGTGGGTATTGGGTCCAGGCGTGAACCAGCCACCTTGAAGCCACCTCATTCTCACCTCAGACAGGTACTGGCCACCTCATGGAAAAAACTGAACCCCTGTTTTGCTCATGTCCCCAAAAGGCCTCTATGAAATATTAAAGAACCACGTGACGCTTGACGGGGGCGCACATCATCACACCTCAGACAGGTGCTCTCTTCTGAACCCCACCCTGCAGGCTGCTCCGCTGCCCCTTCAGCTCCCTTCGCAGAAGCGAGGATGTGAGCGGCAGGCGCCGACCCGGCTGGGCAGCAGGACTCCCTATCACATCCTTCAGCTCCTATCCTGCTACACTAAAACGGACTTCTTCGCCGTGGTTCAAAGCGTTCAGTTCCATCGTGCGATTAACTTGCAGAGTGTTTTTGGGACGGAGATTCACAGAGACTAATGGGGCACTAAGCCTTCGACTGAGTTGTCGGGAAAACAAACTTCAGTCGGACGACACTGGAGGCGCGTTTCGTGGCCGTTGGTGAGTCAGACGTAACTCACACGCCATCATCTGCGTCTCCTGCTCTTCACACAGCCACTGACACGGGGCCTTTTAATGTTTGGCTTTTCATGCCACCGTGGTTCACAAGGAATGACAAGCAGCTCTGCGGCACAGCGCAGCTCCTCTTCCACACGATCGCCAGCGGTGACGAATCGCAGCCGTAATGAAGACGACAGCATGAAATTATACAGCGGTGACAACGTGTGGACAGCGGTGTGAGCTGTAAAGCCGCCTTCCTTCCAACGGACCGGCCTGCTTTCAAGACCTCGGCTATTCCTGTCTGCAGATACCGCGGTTCTGCACCAGCGGTCGGCCGGGGCAGGACACGGGTTGGGGTGGAGGGGTCACGTCTCACTGCGGTCAATAACCGTGGAACGCTCCACAGGTGCTGAGCCCAGCTCTTCTGCTCCGCTTCTCTCGGCCATCTTTCCCTGGAAAACACTGGCTGTTTTGTTTGCATTGTCTGGTCTTCTACAAGATCTGGCTCTTCTCACAGCACGTCTGTGATACTGCAGTAGTCTAAGGGTGGGGCTGGTGTTTGCCATCCTTGCAGACGCTGTGACAAAACCAATTAGGGTAAATGTGACATCCCAGAAAGGTCTCAGAAGAAGCTGGGCCTTTGAACCCGGGCCGGGCAAACAGACCACACGGCTGCCGGGGAGGCAGGCCTGTTCCCGGCGAGCTCTCGACATCCAGGCCACGCGTCGCTTACCAGGAAGCAACCCTGGGAGCACCTCGCAGTTTTGTTGCCAGAGAAGGCATCTGAACTCAGCTGTAAACGCTGGACAAGAACCTCTTTTATCTGAACGAGTGGCTTCTCAGAGCAGGTCAAGGGATCTGGCAGCAGTGCTCTGGGAAGTCATCACCCTGCAGACCAAGCATCAGAACAACGTCTCCAGAAGGGTCTTCATCGGTCTATTCCGATGCCTCTCAACCCGTCACGCTGTCCTCTCAGGCTCTGGTGTTTGTACAACACATTGTTTTTGTGAATGAGGTGTTGTTTGTTAAAGATGTTCTGTGTTTTCAGACATGAGTTGAAGACCAGGAATATTGTCTTTTCAAACGGCTATTGGCCGGAATATGCAGTCTGAATCTTTCTAAAAGTCATGCCTATATTTTATGCAAAAATTCTTTCCTTTTGGTTGAACTGGAACGACTTTATTCGATAAAGTTTAAGACAAAATGCCAGGCTTGACAGGCGCCGCTGCCTTCACTACCGAGGCTGTGAACTTTGGCGAAACGGTCAGCTTCTCAAACAAGATACGAACAACTCTTGACATCTGAAAACAGAAATGACCAAACTAAACACCACACGACTGTTTTTGGAGGAAACGGGCACATAAAAGCGCTCCTCCTGAGTCAGGGCCGTACTACTACTAATGGCTCCGTGTGACTCGAATTCACGGCTCGTTCACTGAGAACGGTGCCTTGTGAGGAGCTCAGCTGGGTCCGGTTCTGCGGCAGTAACCTGTGTTATGAGCATTGAAAAGGTCCGATTTGAGCAAGGAGGCCACCTCACCGAGCTCCAGCACCGAGGACCTGGTCAGACAAAGGGGTAAATCGTGGTAAGCGGATCAGTGTAGAAGTCGCTTTCAGGAGTCAAGCAGCCCAACGTCTCTAATGTCTGTAACACAGCTGAACGAACTGCTCACGTGGACACGACTGCAGAGAGAGGGATCTCTTTCCCAGCCCGGGTGTCTCTCAAGTCGCTCCACGTTTGTTCTGGGGAAGGGAAGCGGTTGCCATGGAAGCAGGCGAGGCAGAGCAGAGCTCCGTGCTGCGAGAGCTGGCGCGAGCGCAGTTTCCGACCACAGAAAGGGAGATTTTGGGGGACTCGCCGACCGGCACGGCGACAGGCGGGGCTTGTGAGGGGCCAGGCGCGGACGCCGCCGGAGCGGGTGCCACGCGGGGCCTTTTTCTCCGCGCTCCGTCACACGTCAGGGAGCACTCAAGTTGGCGCATTTAAATGCGACCGTTTTCGGGAGACAACAAAAGACACAGGAACAATAAGGACCGTGGAAAGTGTTATCTGCCCTTTCCTTTGTGCCAGTTTTCTGCTGCATTTAAATAAATTGACTTTTCCTTCGCTTATCCACCACCTCGAGGAATAATAGGAATAATTGAGGCGGCCGTCTGAGGTGACGGCCGCATTACCCTTCCTCTTTATGCTAATGCGCTGATTTTTCAGCCCAGCCTTCCCTCAGGTACACAGGGCCATTTTTCAATTTGCATTCCACTGCTGACACTCGCGTGTTTTTCCGCGGATGCCTCTTACCGAGTGAATAGCGCCCCCAGGTGGTATTTAATGCGCCTCGCAAAGCCCTTCGTGATCGTCTGCCGCAAAATACACAGTGAGAGAGAGTAAGTGAATAATTTAAAAAAAGACAATTTGTCACCCTTAGTCGTGCTGTTTTTCCATATTTTAAGTGCACCGTCACGTTGTCTCTAGATGCCACCTGAAGGCTGGCGTTCCAGGTGCCACGAGACCACAAAACAAGGGATTTCTGGACGTTTATCGCAGCAGGTTAATGTGCACCGATGTGCGTTTAAGTGAGGCTGGTTTTATATTTCCTTCACATTTATTCATACTGACGCCTCGCTGTTCTTCTGTAAACTTCACCTTGTCCTGTGGGCTCTCTGTCAGCTCCGTGCCATGAGACATGAAGAAAGAAACACCAACGTATGAGAGAGAACTAGTTACACGTCAGAGGTTTATTCATTTAAGGTGACACTTTTCTCCAAAGCAACTTCCAGTGTTAGTGACTTACAGCAATTTACTCAGCTGGGTAACTTCTACCTGGATCAAAGGTAGTATAGCAGCAACAAGATTTGAACCCAAGTCCGCAGTTTAGGAGACGACGATGTCAACCGCCGTACGGTTTCATCACACCTTTACACTTTGCCCCGTAGTCTCTGTACAACAACTGGAAGCACTTTTTATATCAAATAGCCTGCGAAGCTCTTCCTGCCAAAGAGCCCAGGCTTGTAGAGGGTCACGCTGAACATCCACACGACCAAACGACAGTTTTGTAGCTGCTTTAAGGAAGCACTGAGGAATGAGAATGCAGGCATGAAAATGACCTGTCTCTCCGGTTTTGCATGGGAGTGTCATCATTATTTCCCAAGGAGGAAGCCCGTTTGAAGGTACACCAGACCCTCGGTATCTGAACTCTTTACATCCGATTTTCCGCTATAACGACTCTTGAAAATTAATGCCAAGATATCAGCAGCCGAATGGGAACTTTTGCTATGTTGATTTTTTTAATCCATAATTTAAAAAAAAATCAAAATATGAATAAAAATACAAAAAAATTGAATCTACAAATAAATACTGTACAGTGGTCTGTAATAAAACATACCGTGTATATTTTGTCTTATCAGCTGTTTCCACTACTTTCATTTAGTCTGACACACTCGCTCCTTGTCACCACATTTACTGCTCACTTGATTTATTTAGATGCCAGTTCAGGGACGAAGTAGATTCGGATACCAAGAAATGACTGTATGTAAACATGTCTGCACTGGGAAAGCGAGAACTTCGATTACCTCAGTCCACCTCATGGTGTTGTGGTTTTAAAGGCCTTTATGTTCCACACTGTGGGTCACACTTGTGGTAAATCACATCAGATCTGCAGTGTTTCACACAATTTATACACATCACACTTCTGTGTTCCCTGTTGGTTCTTTCAAAATTCTCTTCAGCAGGCCACCGTGACTCCTCCTCCATTGCGCTGCTGTGGTTCGCGCAGGTCAGACTGGGGTCAGGCTGGGCCTTGAGACTCCAGGTAAGACTGGGACCCGTGGTTATAGAGGTCCCAGCTGAAACCGAGTAATGTGACCGAAGGGGCAGCAGGTTACGCTCTGTAGGAAATGCCCATTCCTGTTCCAAGATGAGGGAATTGAAGGAGGTGATGGAAATGATGGAGATGATGGATGTGAGGAGGCTGGTCGAGGTGGTGCATGCGAGTGAGGAGATGGAAGTAAGGGAGATGATGGAGATGGCAGATAAAAAAGGAGGTGATGCAAGTCAGAGAGGTAATGGAGACGGTGGATGTGATGGAGATGAGGGAGGTGATGGGAGTGAGCGCAACAGGGTGCACATGCGATCACTATCCACAGCGCCCCCTAAAGCTTCTCCTGTCCCTACAGTCCCTGACTGGGCTCCGCAGTCCCTGCAGTTTATCAGCAGCTTGCAGTTAAGGGTGAAGAACCCAGGAGACCCTCCCAGATCCCCTAGTAAATGCAAGAAAAGCTATGCAAACTGCATGGTGCGCAGGTTGGTAGGGATTTCCATGGAATCGAGCTCTTCCTCCAAATGGGGGAAAAAACAAAGGCCAGATTTACTAAAATCCGTTTTTTTTTCAACCCCTCACGCACTTCCTACAAAACTCCGTCCAAAACAGAGCGGCCAGCACCGCTACACGGTCACACACGCCCACAACTACGTACAGCGCTCCCATTGCCCCCAACGGCCCTTCTTCCTGCGCTGATTGGACGGCGCGGAGTGACTGACGACTGCGCTAGCCAACGGAGCCCGCGCGTGGGCGGGGCCGAGTTGCGTTACAGGGCGGGGCAGCAGAAAACGGAGCCCCCGGGTGTCCAGTTAACCCAGCAGGGCGACGCGCTCGTGCTCGTTAACTAGTCCTCCTTAACCGTGTTGCTGTGCTCGGAGCGCGGAGAGCTCGTCGGCCGGACGCGTCGGTAAGTCGGACCTGTTTACCAGCAGTTAAAGTGCCTCGAGCGATGCGAGCTGCGCGGACCCGAGGTCCGAGGCGCGTTCACGTGGGAGCCATAGGGACGGTTGGTGCTGGGGGCGCGCTGCTCACAGCGGGGACCGTGTGTGTGTGTGTGTGTGTGTGTGTGTGTGTGTGTGTGTGAGAGAGTGAGAGACACAGGGGGAAAGTTCACCTTGTGGTGGAGGTGCGAGCTGGCGCGTGAACCCTCTTCTCCCGGTTCCCCCGCGCTCCTGTTTTCCGCCATCTGTATCCGTAAGTTGACGCTGTTTCTCGGGGACTGCGGGTTATGGGCCAGTAGGGGGCGCGGTGGTTAGGACTCTGGCCTGTGAGCCTGATGGACGCAGGTTGGCTGGCCTCCTCTGCAGGGACACGGGGACACTGGTCCAGCTGTCTGAAGGGGGGGTAAATCTGCGCAGGGGTGTGTGATAACTAAGCAGCGTCGGGATTAGCGCCCCGGGGTCATTCGGCCTCCTCCCGTGTGCCGGACCGTCCGGCTGCCTTCGCACGCAGCACACAAGCGCGGGGTGTGAAGCCGATGTGAGAATTCTTCTCTCTTTCACACAGTTCCTGATTTCTCTCATAGTTGCCCTTTCTGAACCTGTTGGTTCACTCTTGTCTTTTGCATGAGCGTGTGAGAGTGTGTGTGTGTGTGTACGAGGACAATGCATACATGTCTGACTGTATGTATCATGCATGCGTCAGTGTAGTTGCATTTACCTGTGAAAAGGAATCCATGAAATGTGTGTGTGTGTGTGTAAAATGCAAGCGGGCAGCAATCCACCAGCTGTGTCTACAGCTCTGCAGCTCCAGTCCAGCAGGGGCTCTGCCAGGAGAAGAGCCAGCCCCGTCCCCGCCGCCCCCCGTGGGCTGCAGCCCTCACCCGCCTGGGCGTCATGAGAACGTGTTTGAGGACACGCACGCTGTGCGTGTTGTCGGCCGTGCTGGAGCTGTGTTAACAGCTCTCGCACTTTTTCTTTTAATAAAGTGCTCGGTCAGAGGAGGTGACTAGTTATAGATGTGTGCTAACCTCCTCACTTGCACTCAGTTTGGTCATCCTGCTGTTTTGTCACCCAGCGTGGTGTGACCGTAACCAGAACCCCCAGGTGTGGTGTGGGTGTTTATTACAGTCTTGACTCTCCTTCGTACCAGACGTGCAGCTTTGTGGGATCCAGGCTGAGAACCTCTGTGATGTGTTCCTTTCGTTATGACTTCTGTCTAGTTGACTGTTGATCGAAGTGATTCGCAGTCAGTCTTTATGCACGTTTCCATTTCAATAAAGGTGAAAGTGAGGAAATAAATGTGCGGCAGCAGACGCTCGACCGCTCTGCCCGTCTTCCTGCTCAGCAGAAGCTCTTTCTCAGACTTGGTGGACAGTAAGGCACCTGAGGAAGCCCTGTAGAAGGTGCCTTGGCCTGGTCCACCCTCCCTTTGGGCCAGATGAACAGTCTGTCTCAGTATCGCCGCCAGACACCAATTTACACACACGCTTGAGATCAGACGTCTGTTTGTATCTCATTTTATTCCAAAGTCCCTTTTACCACTAAGTCAGCGAACGGTTAATTATCCAGACATCTGCTGGTTTACTGTCATGTTCTCTGAAAACCTCCATTGCAGCAAAGGCAAAAACACTTTGCAAGGCTTCTTGGTGAAAAATTCTGTTAACTGTGCACTGCACTGAAATTAGAACTAACATTAAGTGCCTGAAAAAGCGGTTCTCCTCAAACTCCTGTTCAGCGCTGACTGCTAACACATTCATCCCTTAAACGTGCAAAGTGTCTGTGAGCTCAGCTCGGCCTTCAGCAGCTTTCTGTCTCGAACTCTCAGTCCGTTTGGGTGCTTTTTAGTGCCGTTTTTTGTGTTGGCACGAAAACGCAGATCACGTTCTTGCTGCTAACAGGTATACAAAATCTAGACGTGGAGAAAACATAACTCATTACATCTGAACATGTAAACATAAAATAAAATGAATAAAAAAATTGGGGAAAAGTTTGATGTTTGCGACCTGAGGAGTCAGTCTTGGCCGCCTTACGTGGCATAAAACGCACGTCTTGCAAGAAATGTCTTTGTACTGTAGTTTTTGAACAATACTCCACCCCCCCCCCAACACAGTCCTACGCAGATTTGCAGTGAAACTGGCCGTTTCATCTGTGAACCACCGAACTGAGGTACAGTAGTACAGTGCAGATCCGTCCACCGCGGTAAAGAGCCAAACTAATTTGATGCTGATAATGTGGGTGGCTGTTTGTTCACCACCACGGGATGGAGCCGCGGCCAACGGTCGAGGACCCAGAACGCAATTTGTACACAACGTTTACATTTTACACTTATTTTACATTGGGCTGATCGGAAGGTCGCCAGTTTCAAGAAGGATCAGTCGCTGAACTCGGTCATATTAGTTATTTAACCCGGTACAGTGTCAGGTTTCTCGAAAACAGTGGCCTGAGATGCAGGACAAACTCAAACACAGTTTGGTTGGTTTGTTAGAGGGTTCAGAGGAAGTTGCGCCCGAGGTGGTCTGAGGACCACAGTCAGACTGGGGTGTGACCTATGTGGAGCTTGTACGTGGAAGGGCAGGTTGGCCTCCTGAAGACCACTCTGGGATGGCCCTGCAGGTGCTGAGCTCTATGTGCTACCAACAGGGGCCTCCAACATCGCCGTTCACAACTTTAGCTACATGGTGGTGGTACTACTGTAGTCACATCCGCCGCGATCCCAAGTGTGTCACACACCGGCCCACCAAGGACAGCCCCCGTCACGCAAGCAGCAGGTCTCCAGGAAGGCAGGTGGTGACCATTCGCCACAGTTCCCTGCAATGGCCGATTATTTACGTGGGGGAACTGACCGCCGGATGTCAACTTGCTCGCCGTCGTTGAGTTCTGGACCCAACCAGACCCGCCGTCGCTCATGCCGTCCGGTGTCGGATGTCTTTTCCTCCCCGCTGCAGACACTTGATCTACCGTGCAGCCCACGCCCTGATCCGCCTGGAGTCATGTTCACGCCTCTCAGCAGCTGCTGGGCGGCACGCATTTATTCCACATTTGTTAAGAAAAGTCTGGAAATATGGCAGGAGAGTGGGGGGCACTTTTTTTTTTTGTACAGTAGGACACAAACTCGCATTCAGATGTTCAGGAACGGATCTGTTCCTCTTTTAAGGTGTATGAAAGTGGTTCTGAAACAAGGGCTTCTACGAAAACGTCTCAGTTCCGCGTTTGGTCACAATCCGAACACTGAATAGCTCAGTTCCGCACGTGAGCGGCCGTCACCAGCCCTCCAGCCTCCCCGGGCCCGTCCACCGCTTTGTCACGGTTTTGCTGTTACAGCCACTGCCCTTCAGTGTGTTTGTTGACACACGTGCACATGCACGCACGCACGCACGCACACACACACACACACACACACACACACACACACACACTCTCTCTCTCTGACATCCCCTTTGTGCCACCACACTTCTGAGGGACGCAGAACAGAACGGCTATTGAGACGGCGATGGAATGTGGGCGGAGCCTGTGGCTGGGCGCTCACTAGAAGCCTCTGAGATGTGTGGGACAAGCTCTTTGGCCAGCGGTGGCTGTCAGTCCCTCAGATGTTTGGGTGGAGCCCACAGGTACTAAGTGCTGAGAGTCACCTGCCGTGTGTGTGTGTGTGTGTTTGGGGGGGGGGGGGGCAAGTAGTTGCTAATAATCTGTCTCCTTACTGCGTGGGATTTTGTTTAACCAGCCCAGATGGCTGGACTGCCAGACCTCTCCGCCGGGCAAAACGGAGCCAGTTTCTGTCCACTGGTACCAGCTTCCGTGCCGTTACCTGCACTTGCATTTCGGGGGTTTTGAGCTTAATTTTTGTCAATGAAATATTACCTGCGAGTCGTGGGGGGTCAAAATGTACCTCTGACCAGGATGTATGTTGTGGTCGGTTGTTCTCGCAGAGAGGAACGTTGTTTGCAGTCATCTGTTTGGAATATTACCGTTAGTGTTGGTGTAAAACCAGGTGTTGATCACGTTGGGCACCATGGCAGAATCGCACCTTCTTCTCCAGCCCTGCAGTTCCCCCCGCACGACCCTGCCATCAAGCTGTGTTAACTTGACACCCAGGACTCCTCAGTGACGGAACCTCAGGTGCACAACGGCGATCCCTGATGCCGCTGGAGGTGAGAGGTTGGGGCAGGAAAAGATGCCGTCTGACATCATACGTGGGCCGCTTTGGTTCTTTGAAAAACGTGAGCGGCCGGGACCGGCCGGGCCCTTTTTCTCTCAGGAGTTTACGCTGCCAGAGGTGTTTGTGGTTTTCTGTGTCAATAATCAGACATGCAGGATTAATAGACTCACAGCTGTTTTAGGCAGGTCTGCTTTCAGCAGCTGAACTTCTCTCTGCTGGTCAACCACAAGACTCGCTTTGCTTCTGTCCCTCTTTCCACAGAGATAAACTTGCCGCACGACGTTGTCATTTTGCCATTTGCAGAAAATGCTGTTAAATATTTGTTCTTATTTCAGGTGCTGGTATTAATGGCGCTGGTCATGTGTTCGTGCTGCTCAGCAGACGTAGCGGCTTGCGAGAGGTTCTGTACGAGATGTTGTCAACCTGGTGGATTCGCACGCCTGAATGTTTCAGGAAAAAGGGGTTTGTCAGGGGCACCTCAGGCTGACTCTCAAAACCTCCTGTCGTTCCTGCGTTTGACCCTCCTGGCATCGTCTCCGTTTTTCTGGTTGGCCGACGTTTCGCGTCTCTTGACCTCTGGGTGAACTTGGCACGCAGAAGGCAGTGCCGGTGTTGCTCCGCTGCTCTTTGCTGAAATATTTAGGTTGCCTACTTGCTGTTGAGAATTATAGGCCCTCACATCTTCAGACCACCATAGAAAAGCTGTCACACAAACATTAAATAGTAGCACAATGAATGATCACGTGTATTAAAGGATTTGGGCTGAGTGCATGTGACCTTGGTGGGTCCACTAAGTCAGCCCTGAAGAGCTGGGCGACGTTCAACTGACTTGTTTATTTCACAAAGCCAAAGGTTTTGGTTTTCCTGCGTCTCCATCTGCTGCACTCGTGATGGAAGCTTCTACAGGACATGACACGAGTCGTGACCCAGAAGGCAGAGCTGAGGTCTCGGAGCGGCTGTGACGGTGTGTGAACTGGCCGTCTGGGTGATGTTGATTTCCGGGGCTGATGCTCCTCCGGGGGACTCGATCGAGGCCCATCTAGGCTCCGACGCAGCGCCGGCTCTTCTGGCGGCCACAGCTGGCCTGTAAACCCCCCCGAGCTGCACACAACAACAATGGCATTCTGGAATGTAAATGGGCAACGGCAATAAAAAGAGTGGCCCGAGCGCTCCGAGAGGGGAAGCTATTCACAGGTTCTGAATGTGGGCCATTGTCGGGCGGCTGTCCCAGGTTGTCCTGTGTCTGTCTCTCCAGAATCCTCCACGGCTGCGGATGGAGATGGAAGCCGTTCCTCCGCTTTGAAGAGGACTTCTCCTTTCCGACCGGTTGTTGTACATTGACTCCGAACGTGACGGGTACAGCTGTAAATCCAACTGCTCGTGAACAACGTCCTGCTTTTCAGCAGTGAATAAGGATACAGCTTTGCTGTTTTCATACCTTGAGTAGGTTGTGTGTGTGTGTGTGTGTGTGTGTGTGTGTGCTCTAAATGGAAAATGGGAGAAATATGAACAGCGACAGCACAGTGTGCTGTGTGAATTGCATGGCTGCGGCGGCGGCTCGTTGCCTGCGGCAGGTACTGGTGACTTCCCGAAAGCTCGGCAGATGGGGGGGTCAGCTGACAGTGGCCCCGGGGGATACAGCTATGCCGGTACAGCTCTGCAGAGCTGCTGTTTTCGGAGAACTGTGAGAAGATGATGTTCTCTCAGAAAGTGTGCATTTTCCCATTGCGCCTCTGCGGTGACGCCGGTGTGGCTTCTCGCTCTTGTCCGGCTGAAAATGGAGAAGGTTGCCAAGCGCTGCTGCTGCACCTTGGCTTTGAAGACCTGTCTCTGGGGGGATTAGAGAGCCGCCGCCGGTCCACAGGCAACAGTCACACGCTGTTCCTGTTGAGGGACGACGGCGACACCTCAGTCAGTCGGGCTGCCGGCTTCATGTGTGTCACAGCAGACCAGCTGTTATGGGGGTCTGACTACTGACGCTGTTAGCAATGCTGGAAACGCGTAGACCCCCATCTTGAACTTCTCATGCTGTGGCAGGTGAAGTGGAGGTATCTGCACTTTGTCTCTGTTTGGTCTTCTGTGTTGTTGAGACATGCTGTCATTTTGAGGTTAATGAAAATGCTGAAATGTGAGAAATGTCTCAAAATAGGGCTGCAGGGAAGACCTCATTCTGTTACCCAGTTAGGGTACCTTGTGGACCATGTACTCTTCACATAGTCAACTGCTTGTTTCTCAGCTTTGGTTGTGTGGCTTCAGTGAAGGGCCTGCAGACCTAGACACTCTTCTCCAGGTGCAGCTCATCTTCATAAAGTTCTTTGTTGATGACTCTTTCATACATTCATTCAGTTATTCATTCATTGAGCGTATCTTCAGGGTAGCGCGCTGTGTAGGAACAAACAGTATTATTTAAACCATTCAAGGTGTGTGTGTGTGTGTGTGTGTGTGTGTGTGTGTGTGTGAGTGAGTGAGAGAGACAGAAAGAGACAGCTTGCGATCCATGCCCATATAAGGCATGTGTCACAAAGCGCCGCTGCTGTGGACATGTCACTAGACCATCCCTTCCTGCTGATGTCATTCAAAGTTCTCCATTGTTGTGTGTTTTTTGTCTCTCTATATGGCGGTTTGGTTTTTACCCCCTGGGAGGTCAGCTTAGCTGGGTATTTTCTTGTAATAATATGTGCTGTTTTCTGTGTGTGTGTGTGTGTGTGTGTGTGTGTGTGTGTGTGTGTGTGTGTGTGTGGTGCAGTAGAAGCCCTTACTTTCCCTGTGTAAACAGTACCTGTGGGCAGTGGCGGGTTTGTTCCTGCCCTGTTGGGGGGGGTGCTGTCTGTACCAGGGCTCCAGAAACATGAGATGCAGAGGAAGTGATTTGGTTTCATTTTTCTCCTTTGCAAAGGAGGTCGGCACGTGTGGAAGGAAACAGTCTGTGTGAGAATCAGCAGCTCACCTCCCGTTTTCTTCAACCCATACAGGAAACTGTAAAGACACTGATGCTCAAGACGGTTATGGCAGCCACCCCCCCCCCCCCCCCCCCNGAAACAGTCTGTGTGAGAATCAGCAGCTCACCTCCCGTTTTCTTCAACCCATACAGGAAACTGTAAAGACACTGATGCCCAAGACGGTTATGGCAACCCCCCCCCCCCCCCCGTGTGTTTTTACAGCGTCTGCAGGTTTGCGTGCTGCGAACTGCCCCCTGCGCACGTGGCTGGAATCCCAGCTCCTTTCTGCCTCCTTTTTTTTGTACACTCACCTGAATTCCTCAAAAATTCAAAAATTGCTGCATAACTGTTACACTTCAGTTTCCAGAAGAGAGCTCAGCACACGAGAAACACAAGAACACAGGTGAGCGCAGCTCCGTACAGCAGGAGCCGAATTGACCTTACCTCCCGTTTCGCTCCTGGGTGGTTCTACTCCCTTGGCCACGCGGTGGGTCCGAGTTTGATTCCGGCTCAGTCTGTGTAGAGGTTGCCCCCCCCCCCCCCCCCCCCCCCCCCCCCCACCCCCCCACATTTCCCCCCCCNNNCCCCCCCCCCCCCCCCCGCTTGTCTGTGTGGGATTCCTCCAGGTGCTCTGGTTTCCTCCTGCAGTCCACACACATGTGTTTCAAGTTAATTTCTCACTGTAAATCGCCCATAGTGTGTGGTGACCCAGCCATGGACTGGCCTCCCTCTGCTTCCAGGACAGGCTCTGGCTGTCCGTCAACCCCACCGACGATAAGCAGTTAATGATGACAGATGGACGGATCTTCTGTGCTTCCTGGCTGCTGAAGGATTGTATTTAAAGAGAGTTTTTAATCTTGTTCCTCGGTTTTGTGTGGGAAGTGGGACTTGGGTTTGGGTGGCACAGCAATAGTCCCCGGTCTTGCCGAGGTTTTGATTCGCGGTGGAGATAAATCACACCGTGATGTTTCCAGGATGTTTCCATCAGCGGCACCTGGCAACTCATGAGCTTTTGTGTTAGTGGTCATTAACACCGACGGTCATTTGGCGTGAGACGTGCGACGTCCGTCAGCCCGTCACACTCGTCCCCTGGGGTTCGCAGGAGCAGCGCTGTCACTTAAGAGGCCTTGAATGATTTAGCAGTGTGTTTAACCTGGGGGCAGCAGGAAGCCGAGGCCAAATACCCCCCGCAGGCCGTCCCTCGTGGCGACTGAGACCGGCGGCGGCGTGTTGAGCAGAAAAGTGGCGGTTTGTGATGTCAGAGTAATGAAAGTTCGTCTCCTTTTGCTTGCAGAGCCCGCAGGTGGTGGACAGAAGGTGTTCACCACTTCAGGTTCTCCATTTTCGTGCGGCAAGTGAATCTTGTTTCTGTGCTGAAACCCGGTGTGGAAAGCAGTCAATACTGTGAGGTTCTCCGTGGAGTCCGTTTCCTCCCACAGTCCAAACACGTGTTTGAGGTGAACCGATCACTGATTTGCTTTTGGTTGAGGGTGTGTGTGTCTGCTCTCCTGTATAGATGGCGAATGATGGTAGGAGGTGTACTGCAGTGCATCACACTGTACACCATCTCAGATGAGGCTGTCAGGTAAATAGTCACGTTGCTTTGGGGAAAAGTGTCTTTAAAATGAATAACTATAACTTGAGTTTCATAGTTTTCCACTGGTTTTACACGTGCATGAAGCCGTGTTCCTGCCGTGGGCCTCGGTTCCCTTCACGTTCACAGGAGCCACTGAGAACCCAGCGACCTGTCAGATCAGCACATCGCAAAAGTTTTGTTCTCATCATTTCTCGATTGTTTTTGTGTGACTTTTTTTTCTTTTGGCTGCCGCTCTTGTTTTGTCTGCGATCCGCCGGCGCTGCGATTGGCTCGGGGGGCCGGAAACCGTTGTGAGTCTGCAGGCCCGTGTAACCCAGCTTAACCGCACGCCGTGGCGCTGCCTTTGTCTCCACATCCTCTGCTGTGCATCGACACGCAGCTTCGCCACCTTCGCGTTACTTTCCGAAATGGTGGGAAACGGGTTGCTTCATACAGACTGTCGACGTCCACGAACAATTACTGCACGTGTATCAAGTGCACTGTATGTGTGTGTACACGGTATACACGCTTGAACGATATAAAGATTGTGTATTTATTTAAAATTATACGTCCGACAGCGAACTGGATGTTTTGCCGCGAAGATGCTGCTGAGCACCTTTGCCATGTTGAGGAAGCTGAGGGAAGCCGAGCGGCCGGCAGAACCGAGTCTCTGCGTGCTGGGTTCTGGTGCAGCAGTCGCCCCCTGCTGGCCACGCTGCAGTAGTGCCCCCACATGTTTCCTGCAGATAAAAGGCGTTTCAGGTTCAGCACAGCACTGGTTTTCATCACAGGCCCAGTGTTGGCATCATGGATCTGCTTTTTGCATAGTTCTCCTTTCAGTGTTTATCTCGATATGTTGCTGGTTTGTGTCGGGAACAGGAGGAAGTGCAAGAGTTTGTTAGATGAAGCAGAATTACCGCAAAAACACGGCTGCAGGCAGCTGGGGCAAAAGAAAACGTTCTGTCATTGTGCAGAGCGGCAGAATCGTCTCCATAATCCAGCTCCAACGCAGTCGAGTAAGTGCTGTAAATTTACACCTTTTGGAGCACCTGTGAAGTTGCGGGGACATCTCAACTGGTAATAACAGGGTAAAGTGGAGGTCTCTGAACATAGCTAGAAAGCATGGTGTCAATTAGTCCTGTGTGTGTGTGTGTGTGTGTTAGACGCAAGCCGGACCCCCTCAGTGCCCCAGCGGGGCGGGAGGTGCCAGGGTGTGGCCCAAAAAGGAAGCGTACTTGACATTTCCTCCATTATTCACTTTCCTGTTGTGCTCAGGCTTTCACATCCTGTTTATGTGTGCGGTCGCCACGGACACCTGCCGCAGGGTTCGAGCCATCATGCGAGAGGCTGTTGTTCTTGGATCCATTGGACGTGTCCTGCTGGGAGGTTGAAGCCTGTGGCCGTCGCAGTGCAGTTGCCATAGCAATTTGGATGCCCCTGCCCACCTGCTGTGGGCCTGAAGCAGGTGTTTGACCGGTTGCCCGGGAGACGGCGCTGCTCCACCACTTTGAACATGGAACGTGAAGCCGGTCGGTCTTTGTCTCTGGATACGTCCCCGGGGGGTGTTCGGGTGGGGCCGCGTGGGGCTGCTGTGCGACACGGTGCTGTGTGGTGGTGTGGTGTGGTGTGCAGCGCGGTGTTGCACAAGGTGTGTTTAAAGAGTTGATGATGTTTGGGGTTTTTGGATGGACTTTTCCCACTTTAGATAATGAAAAACAGGATCAAAACTGATGCGCAGGGTTTTCATGAACGGATGAAGTGTGTGAAGTGCAGTTCACCTCTGCTGTTACCCTGGTCTGCCTGCAAGCGCTCTAATGTTCCTGTAGGGGGCAGTGCTGTACTGCAGCCGTGTCACAGACCGCTGTGTTGTACCATAGGGTTCCTGCAGAGGGCAGTGTTTCTCTTCCCACACCTCATGGGGGCCAGCTGGCCTCCTCTCGTGCTCTCCTGTAGAGGAACACACACACACACACACACACACACACACACACACACACACACACACACACGACGCCCTCTGAGTGATTCGAGGGGATTCCATCGGGGACACAGGTTTGAGTGTCTGTAACATAAAATGACAGGGAAAAGTGAAAAGATTAAAAAAAACAAGTTTCCAAAAATTCAAGACACACATTTACACGGCATTTTTCTCATCGTGTTAAGCTATTTACTGTGATTCACCTGTTTATGCAGCATAGCTGTGTTTGATGCCTTCATTCAGGGTAATTTCCTAGGTCAAGGGTTCAGCAGTAGGAGGTGGGTCCTTTGAGTCCAAGGGGGGCGCTTGTAAGCACTATGCAGCCCGCTGCTCCTGATCCTCCACACATGGTGTGTAAAGCAGGACAGCTTCTGGAGAAGTTGTTAATAAAACCCTGGGAGGTGTTTTCACCTCAGTGTAAGACAGAAATGAACAGTTGGTTGGGGGGTGGGGGCTGAAAATACCTCCCTGGTGTCACCTAAAAGGTTGTTCTTTATCGGGGTTGATCACCAGCTCCTGTTTAGCGACGGTAAGTATTGTGGCAATGAGTCTAAATCTGATTTTTACACTCAGTTTGTTTGTACGTCCAAAATCTAGTAAAAAGTACACGACACGAGTGTGTGAAGGCAGCTCCCGTTCACCCCGCAGCAGACTGGACTTTCTGGAAAAGTAAAGGTTGAAAAAAATGCCACTCAAGCAAATAATCAGCAACATTTTCACATCTTTGACATTTTATACAACAAATGTTTGCGAAGTGAGGAGCCAGGGTGGCGGCGGCCGTAACGCCGGCCGTGGTCCGGTTATCATCGTTTCTTTACTGCTGAAGGGTTTTACTATTGATTTTGTGCCAAAACTGCCCAGCCGGGCCATCGGTGGACAGTTGGAAAGTTTCTCATGCCCCTTTTTCTCCTCTTTATGTCCCTTGTTTCCCTCAGGTTTGCCGACATGGGGAATCTTCTCAAAGTCCTGACGCGAGAAATAGAAAACTACCCGCATTTTTTCCTGGACTTCGAAAGTAAGTTTGCAGCAGGAGAGACGCGTACCGGTCCAGCTTGCCCCTCCCGGTCAGCGTGTGGTTAGTATTTACGGCGAGAGGCGCTGATAGTATTTACCGCGTTCGGCACCAGCGCCTTGTCTTCCTCCTCCCGCTTCTCCTCCGAAGTGTGTGGACGGCGCCACACGTGGGCCTGTGCGTGTTGGGCTCTCGCTGGGTCCCTGCAATTCCCGACAACTCGAACCGCTCACCTCCTTCGCGGTTTAACTGCAAAACGGCATCACAGCAGCTCGGTCATTTGGAGCTGATGTTTCTAACACATAATTTCCTCATTTGAAACTCTGCAACACATTCGTTTTGGTTACACTTTATATCCCGCAGATCCTGTCCTATCGCAGTGAAAGTATTGCTGAGAGAAGGACGATGCTGCTCGACCGCTTCGCTGGGCTGACGCGGCCGACCGCAGCAGTGCATTATGGGAGAGCCACACACGCTGCCCGTCTGCTGCCGTCGGACGACCGTAGACGATTGTGTCTGAATTCGTCTTTTCGCCGCTTTTTACCGTGTTTTACAGATTTAGTAGCTCGCCGTTGCCCTGTAGTCCCAGTAAAACAGGGAAATAACAGGTCCTTAAAATCTGCAGTTTGTATGTTGGAGTAGAAGAAGAACGTTAAACTGGGCATATAAAGAAAAGAAAAGGAAAGACGATTGTTCCCGCCTGTCAGTGGAGGCGGAGGACGGTGACGGACGTCTGTATTTACAGGCCACGGCGGGAAACGGCTTTCAGAAGGAATCAAAGATGCAAACACGTTTAAAAAACATTATTTCCCGGGAACAAACCACAAAAAATCTCTACGATGAGGGATTCACTGCATGTAGTTTTTTTTTTTTTTTTTTTAACATTCCACTTCTGGGCCTCAGGTTCAGAATTAATCTCAATATTTCTGTTCACACAGTAATATTCTGACTAATTTTACATCCTGCCGCTCATTTTTACCCTTTACAAAAACTACCCGTTGCTTTCTGACTCTTGGATATTGTTGGTTTTCCTTNTTTCTGTTCACACAGTAATATTCTGACTAATTTTACATCCTGCCGCTCATTTTTACCCTTTACAAAAACTACCCGTTGCTTTCTGACTCTTGGATATTGTTGGTTTTCCTTTACTGTTTCGCTTATTTTATTTGTGTGGATCTGAGGGACGTTTAAACACTAACCGGGTTTTTGAGACGACGTTTCCAGTCATGTTTTACATGCCGTCGCCGATTTGACGCTTGGCAAATTTTTGCATTTGCGTGACTGTAACTGAGTTCCAACAATTCAGATGAATTCAGTGGTTCGCTGGGCCCTCGGGAAAAATACTTTGTTTTTAAAAGCTGCCTTTATTCTTTTAGTTAGTACCCACAATTCTGGTTCCTCTGGAAATTTCTCTTCTTTTTACCTTGAAAGGGCCGATTGGTTCCATCAGTCGTAGCGAAAACGTCCACATCCAAACGGTCCCTGCGACGTCTGACACCTCAACTTACAAACAACCAAACGGCCGAATTTAAAACACACAAACTTGTTTGTTTTTGACAGCGTTTGCGTGTGACGCTTCGGCCGCTTTACGCCCCCCGTCTCGATCCGTCGCGTCACGTTGAGCACCGAACATCTTTATGAGCTGAAACCTCAACAATGTGCATATGAGCAGTTTGTGGAGACAACTTGTTCATAGTTATAGTCATTTTAAGGTAGTTTTTATGCAGCTGCAACTTATAAAATAATAAAATATCTTGCAAAATTTGAAATATTTTATTTCATTACAGCTTTCGCTGTGGTTTTTATAGAAGCACCAAAATGAAACCTGTATTCTTAACCTGTTGCTGACCGTCACTTACGAAGCAGTCGAATAATGAACTTGGTTCCCCTCAGAAGCCACTCTATTCAGACTGTTTGCTGTGATTTTGAACACCGCTGCTTCCTCCCCCTGACCGGGACCCCCCCACGTGGGCCGTGGTTACAGCGCAGAGTTCTGGCCCCGCAGGCCTGTGCTTTGGTGGCTCTCTGATGTCCCTCATGGTTTGGGGAGGAGTTGTAATGCAGCGCAGGGCAGGGCAGGACAGGACACACCTCACCTCTGCCATGGCGCCGTGCAGCACTAACCATCTCCTGCAGCCAGGATTTGACATGGAGCTGCAGACAGCCGGTCCCCTGCAGCGTTGTTATTATTATTATTATTATTATTATTATTATTATGCAGCACAGCAGCTGCTAGTGGGAACTGAGACCCAGACTTCATAATTCCATCAATGTCTTCGTCAGCTATATTAGCTGTTTCCCCATAGATTATGGCTGAAAATGACTTGGAGGTGCAAGACTGGTGGAATAACTGGTCTGAGTGGCCAGGAAACTTCATTTCCCAACATGCAACAATGCAAGCTGCTCCCCTGGGGTCGGGGTGCCGTCATGATGCGCTGCCCGTGAGGTCCCAGCTGGAGCTGCTTCGCCTCTGCTGTGCAGCACCCTGCTTTCAGTGGACTCATGACTGGTCTTGTGCCCCCTCCCCAACCCCCACCGCCTGGGTCAGACGCACAGCCGACCGATGGCGAGAGAGAGGCGTGGAACCAAGTCAACGCCGTCCTGCAGGAGTCGGAGAGCATCTTGTCGGGGCTGCAGGCCTACAAGGGAGCCGGCCAGGAGATAAGAGAAGTAGGTGGACTGCGTGCGCGCACACACACGCACCACAGACAGACACACACACGCACCACAGACAGACACACACACACACACCACAGACAGACACACACACACGCACCACAGACAGACACACACACCACACACACGCACCACAGACACGCACCACAGACAGACACACACACACGCACCATACACATGCACCACATGCAGCCCCGACAAGCCATGTGTTGTGATTTGTGTTGGGTGGGAGGAAGCAGACCTGGGAAGAGAAAAAGGTGGGAAAAAAATGTATGAAAGAACATTCTAGTTTGCATGTATTTAGTGCTTCATATTTAATGAAATATCACATTTGCTTTACTGTTTCCTTTTAACAGGTCAGCGAGATTCAGGTGGTTATGGTGTTACCCCCCCCCCCAGGGGTCTAGTTTTGTACCACAGTCAATCACTATGGATTCTGTGTGTGTGTCTGTGTGTGTGTGTGTTGCTGTGTGTCTGTGCGTGTGTGTGTGTGTGTGTGTGTGTGTGTGTCTGTGCGTGTGTGTGTGTGTGTGTGTGTGTGTGTGTGTGTGTGTGTGTGTGTGTGTGTGTGTGTGCGCTGATTGTCTAAAGGGCTCACTAGTGACGTAGAATAAAACAAGAATGAATTTTTTGCCTTTGAAGGCTGTAAAAGCTGTCTGGGCGAAAGGGACGTGTGGGAGAACAGGGCGTGTGAGGGTTGCAGTCAAAGAAATCTGTGTTGACCCTCCAAGTCTCTAGGAGGCAGTGAAGAGCCCCCAAACGGGACCTCCCTAATTCAGTTCGGTTCCACAGTGTCTCCAGCCCGCGGCAGGATGAGGATGTTGCACGTGGTCCTGGGGGAACCAGTTAAGTCGGCGTTGAAAAGGAGTTTATACAGGTGTGACTTTAATGTAGCCTGAAGCTGATAGAAATATTAAGATGAAAACATTGTGCCTTTATAAGAATATCCCGGGTTTTGCACAAGTCAGCCAGTAATGAATGGAAGAGTGTCTGTACTATACAGGTTTGGCTGAACGCAACTCAGTGGTAAAAGTGAGTTTGGCGTCACGAATGAGATGAGTTACAGTCAGAACCGTTGGTACTTGTCAGATGAAGAGCATCTCTGTCTCGAAGAAAAGCTCCTTTATTAGTAGTTTTATGCCTGTTTTCAGGATTAGCTGTGTGAAATGCGCCGGCGTTGGAGTGGCGGACGGCATTTCCCGCAGCGTTCGTCTGACGGGTGGCCGCGAGGGCCCGCCGAGCTCTGCGGACCTCCTCCTCTCCTTGTAAATTGTCGACGCCAGAGCCCCCGCCGTGTGACCTCAGACTGAACGGGGACCGTTAATGGACCGTTGTATTGTGGGTCCCGCGCTGGTCGGCTCCCCCTGACTGGCCGCAGTGTTGAAAACTGGCTTCTGGAGAAAGAAAATATCCTGGCAAGGGACCTTTGCTTTTGCAGCAAACCTCTCCTTCATCCCTCTGCTCCGTATGGAAATGCACTTTAACTGCTGCGGAAAATTATAAATCACGTTTGATGCAGTTGCGCTCGGCCCGATGCACATCTTTCTTAAGTGAACGCTCTTATTTTACGTTTACATTCATTTAGCAGATGCTTTTCTCCGAGGCGACGTACAGGCGTATCTACAGACGTGTGTTTCACGGCAGCCGAAGTGCTCTAGATCCGGATTGTCAGAAGCAGAAGGTGGTTTGGAGGTCTGAGGCTCGAGAGAAGAGGTACGAGAGACGATTGTGACGGACGCCGTGATGCAAATTAATGGAGTTGTCAGGAGATCAGAGCGAAGCGGCTCTGAATTAGATGCGTTTTGAAAGTCGTCTTGAACGCAGGGTGGATTCGGCAGCTCTGAGGGGCAGAGGGATCCCGGTCTACTGCACTGCAGTCGAAACGTAGACCCTACGCACTTTCACGGTGAAAGTTCTCTTGAGTGGCAGCCAGAGGTGGAGCAGCGTATGGCTCTCGCCGGGGTGTAGCAGGTGATCGTGTCCTGCAGGTATGAAGTGCAGAACCTTGGACCATCTTGTAGGCTGTAGTCGGACTGTTGACCTTGGTGGGCAGCTGCAGGGAGCCAGTGCGGAGACTCGGGTCGAGATACATGGAAACACTTCAGCAGGTCGAACAAAACTTGTGCCGCATTCTGGATCAGCAGGACAGGAGGGGGTTGCAGTGGTCCAGACAGGTATCACCACGACTTGGACCGGTACCTGTGTAGCGTGCTGTGAGACAAAGGTGGGTCCTGCAGGTGGAGGACCAGTTTCGACTTGAGAAGAAGCAGAAACTACAGCTGATCAGTACTTCCCAGCTCTTGACCAATTGAGCAGGTGTCCAAAGGAGGAGGAGGCCGCTATAGCCGACCCCCAGGACCGTTTGCACGTTTGGTTTACGCCAGTGTGCCGAAGCAGCGTTGCTCTTGTGTTGCAGGCAATACAGAATCCAAACGACCAGATGCTCCAGGAACAGGCGTGGACCGCTGTCTGTCCCCTAGTCGTTCGGCTGAAGAAGTTCTACGGGTTTTCTCTGAAACTAGGTGCGTTTCGCCCCAACCTGGCACACTTTCTGGTCTTTTATTTATTGCCAACGTATTTAGTGGCACAGACATTAAATCATTGCTAACGTTTCAGCCAAACTTGAGCGACTGAGACACTGGCAGCACAAAAGTAGCTTTTGTTCAGGGTGGGCCGGTGGCGCAGCAGCTCCGGCTGGATCACGTGAATCGCCTCTGGGTTATTGAGAGTGAGATTTGCACAGAGACCCTGTGCAGCGTGAACAGGCGGTTACTCCTTCTGAGACCCCGGCCTGCAACCTGCTGGCTGACGTCCGCTTCCCTCTTGCCTTCTCTTGTGTGCAGAGAAGGCCCTGCAGAGCCTGCTGGAGTCGCTCACGTGTCCCCCGTTGACGCCGACACAGCACCTGGAGAGGGAGCAGGCGCTGGCCAAGCAGTTCGCCGAAATCCTGCACTTTACCCTGCGCTTCGACGAGCTCAAGGTCGGTCGGTCGGTCGGCCGGCCAGCCCGTCCGCCTTTGGCTTTGCCCTTTCGCGTTCATTTTCTGTCCGGCTTCGGTTTTCTGTGAAGCGTCTGGGAGGAAACGCTGTGGTACCCGCTGCCTGCCGACTGAGCGCCTGCCGTTTCTGTGTTCTTTGCGCAGATGAGAAACCCAGCCATCCAGAACGACTTCAGCTACTACAGACGAACCATTAGTCGAAACAGGATAAACAACATGAACGTAAGCGCACCTTGCCAGGCTGAACATCCTGCTCTCAGCCAGATGAAGGACGTGTTTGTCTCACGCAAACCACTCGTCTTAAAGCTTCCTTTGCCCCCCTTTTGTTTTTAAATTTTTAAGTTGGATGTCGAAAGCGAAGTCAACAACGAGATGGCAAACAGGATGTCCTTGTTCTACGCCGAGGCGACGCCGATGCTGAAAACCCTGAGCAACGCCACCACCAGCTTCGTTTCCGAGGTGACGGCTTCCCTGTTCTCAGATATTGCAGCGCGGCGCCGGTTTCGTAAAAGACCGGCGAAGCCGTTGGCTGCCGTGCGGCCGTTGGCCGCACCCTGTTCTTAACAGGTTTTTTGGGGTTTTTTTTGCACTTCCATAACGTCTTATTGCACACTTTCCTCCTGTTGTCGCGCAGAATAAAACGCTGCCGCTTGAGAACACCACAGACTGCCTGAGCACGATGGCCAGCGTGTGCAAAGTGATGCTGGAGACACCGTGAGTTTCCGCAGCTCCGCTCATCCACGGACGTTTGCGGTGGCTGGACGCCGAGAGCCGAAGTGCCGAGATACCCGTCAGCACTGCGTCTCGCAGCGCTTCGGCCCCCTGATCGCATTTTACCCCTTTGCGTAATTTATCGCGGTTTACGCCATTTTAAAAAAAACATTGACAACTCATTTCTGTCCTTTACGTTTGTTGCCCGCATAATGCGCAGTTTCCCATCTATTTGCAGTTATTAAAGGTGCAGCTCACCTGTTCTGTTTCGTGTTGCACTTGTGCAGTTTTCAAGCTCCATTTATGCAGTTTCCTGCATGAATCCCATAAGACGCCATCGAGGGGCCTGATTTCCCCAGGACACACGTGGGGCTCTAATCCGGCTTTTACTGCACCTGCCAAAACGTGTGACTTCTGGCTCAGACTTGCGTGTGTGTGACTTTGGGACGTTTGCTTGCCGTCCTCCGACCCTGCAGGGACTACACCAGCAGGTTCACCAGCGAGGACACGCTCCTCTTCTGCATGCGGGTCATGGTTGGCGTCATCATCCTGTACGACCACGTGCACCCAGACGGAGCGTTCATAAAGACGTCCAAAATCGACGTGAGTCCTGTCGCGTCACTGCGTGCCATTGTCGTGCTGCTCCGGGGTTGTTCTAAAGTAGAGTTTCTTCTCCTAGATGAAGGGCTGCATAAAAGTCCTGAAGGACCAGCCGGCAGACAACGTTGAAGGCCTCCTCAATGCCCTTAAGTAGGTCATCCTCTTTGCATCGTCTTACCGATCCGAGCGAAGGGGCCTCGCTGCTACCGGGGGGACTCTCTGCGAATACTGGGGTATCGCTCTCTCTGTAGCCCTGCTTCCCAACCTGGAACTCCCGAGCGGCAGCGCCGAGGTTCTCCTGGCCCATGTTCGCGCGCCCCGATCCCCAGCGTCCGAGACCAAAGACATTTCTGTGGGGTGTCAAAGCTGTATCTGTCTGTTACCTGGTCTGTAACTTGTCCCGTCCTGCAGCCCCTGAGGTTCACGGTGAAAGACGTGGCCAGCGATGATCGTACAATCGTAACTCTGCTTTTATACCAACCCCGATGAACCGAGTCAACTGACGAACGCACAGCATTAAAACACAATTTTGTTATGCGAGTTAATTTCAGGTTTGTACAGAACAGCCAGGTTGACCCCCTCAGCTGGAACTGGCCTATTGAGCTGGTTTCACACACCCAGTAAAGCCCTTTACGTGAGGAACGGCAGCACTTTGCTTTCCTCCTCTTATGTCCTTTTTTAGCCTCGGGATCAAACGGCACCAATTTGTTCAAGTGAAACAGGTGACCATTTTTGCGTGTGATATTTTAACTTCCAGGTCCTGAGGGTGACTTTTAATTTCTTAAGTGTCTTTCATATCAGAACTCAGTTCCTGCAGTGTGAAGACCTGCTGACAATTCGCTTTTCTCTTCTGTCCCCTGTTTTTACCTCCGCCTGTCACCTCAGGTCATGCTGGTGTTTCGGTGTGCTTATCTTGTTTTCTGCAATCGCAGGACCCCACGCAATGCGTGTCGAGGGGCTGCCGGAAAGAAAGCAAGTCCCTCCTGAGCGGCTGGGGCTTGACCTCCTGACCTGCACTTTCAACCAGGTTTTCCTCACCGCTCCTTCACCTGTGAAGTTAATCCACGTCTTCTAACCTGCAGGTTCACCACGAAGCACCTGAACGATGAATCGACGCCAAAGAACATCCGGGCGATGCTCCAGTAAACAGAAGAGCGCGAACAGGATCTGCTCGCTCACCTTGTATACGTTTACATAACTTAAAGACTCGCTGTTAATACTTGTCTGTTTCTATGAAGTCTTTCCCTCCATGTTACTGAAAAATGTTTTATGAAACATACGTTTTTATTGTAAAACTTAGTAATCTGCATCGCTAATAGTCAAAGCACAAGTTACTGGACGCCTTTTAGCCTTACGGACTGCAGGTCCGAGACCGGAGAAGTGCTTGGCTTGGCTTCACTGGAAGGTGAAGAGTTAAAGAAAAGGGGAGAAAATCACAGTCGTGTTGAAAGTTCAGGGAAGCGGAGCCGTGGCGGCGGCGAAGACTCGTTTCTGACTGTTTTAGTGCCACTGTGGTCACAGCAGAGGGGACTAGTGTGTGTGTGTGTGTGTGTGTGTGTGTGTGAGACTGATGTGAAAGATGGACATTCTGGCTTGTAAATGTGTGCATTTGTTTTTTTGCGCTTTTGAGTGTCTAACACAAATGTGATGCTTGAAACTAAAAGCTTTAAATTTAAAGAAGCAAAAATGTGACATGAAACATTTTCAAAGTGACATTAGGGGGAGATTAAATGTTCTGTTTTCCACAAGCGGGTGTTTTTATGATTATTTTCCCCCAAAGTGGCACAATTGGACGTTGCTCCAAAGTGAGAAGAAGGGAGGGCTGCAGAGTCTTTGTTGGACCCTTTGAGGGACGGGATTCTGACCCCCACGCCGGACAGACCGTGTCCAGGGTCTCGGGGTCAGTTGGAGATCTGCGGAGCAGCAGAGAGAACCTGCCCTACAACAAGTGGAAGAAGAAGAAAATGAGCAGCGGCTGATGTGTGACGGGGACCGAGGTGGACCGCTGAACGTCGGGTTCCTTAATAATATCCACTTGTTAAAATTTGTACCACTGAGTTGATTTTTAATTGAGCCTCCTTTTTCCCCAACTTGACTTCAGCTGCTGTGAGATGAGGACCTGCGCAGGGATGCTTGCGGTTCTGCTCTTTGTGCCGTGTTTTTATAGTCACGCGGGACGTCTGTGAGCGACGCGAAACACTGCTTCTGCCAGCGATTTACTTTAGACGTGATTAGAATAGGGTGAGAAGAAGGTTACCTTCACCCTAAACCCCAACCAGAGTCGTGGGGAAAGTAAGAATATAACAATATGATATTCCGCCTTGAAGGCAGAAATCAAATTTGTTGACGTCAACATCAAGTTAATATTTAAACATCGATTTATTTTCCTTTTAATATCTTTAATGTCCTCCAAGTAGGACAGTAGAATAAATGAAATCGTCTGGCTCATTTTAAATATTACTGTAGTTTCCTAAATTATGCAGAAATCTGAAAAGGATGTCGAACGAACTGTATTTCAGTCTAAATAACCGGGTTAACTTGGGTTACCGTTCCGAAGAGCAGGGCGAACTTGTACAGCGATACCTGCAGTGTGAGTGAGAAGGTGTCGGTTATAACAACCCCGACTGGGTGACCTGCAGGCCGACCTCCTGACCTGTGCAAGATCTGAGGCCAAACGTTTGAGTAAGAAGTTCCGGTCCTTGCGGGGAAGTCGTGACCCCAGGACGGGATTCTGGACACGGCTCTCAGTTATCATTTGTCCGTTTCAGCGCCGCTTGTGTTTGTTTCGCATGAAAAAGAATTTCTGAAGGTGCTCAGTGCCAGGTTGAAGCCCGTTCGCTTTTTTTTTTTTTTTTTTTTTGTTGCGCGATGAAAATAAGGGGCATTAATGTTGTTTAAAAAGGTAGAATCACGGATGCCGCCTTGACAAAGTCCGATGGTTTAGGTGAATCTGGGATCTTGCCTGTCTGCCGTCGTGCGGCTTCGGGCTGTTTGGCCTGATGGCTCGTCCGATGTAAGTGACGCGAGTGGAACACGTGCTGTCTGTGCGGTCGCTGCTTCCTCATCCTTCACTCCGCCTGATGAGTGTGACAGTGTAACATGTCTGATAATTCAGGTGTACAAATGTTCTAACAATGTATTTGTACATTTCCATCATCCACCGCTCTTCCCAGCTGTTTTCTAAGTTGGTTGTGACCCATCAAGTGAATATGAAGTAAACTTTGTAACTGGAACAGTGTTCCGTATTTTAAATCTTGACTTAAGATTGAAGTTTTTAAATGTTTCAGCAGTTTCCAGAAGAAGCAGCGATGAAGTTTACGTTGTTTTGTAGGGTGACATTCGGGCCTGATGAAACATGACAGTAATGCGAATGGTGGGTGACGTTGGAGATGCTGATCATATTTTTTCTTCTGATGTTGTTATACTGCATAGTGTATGAGTGTGTGATGAGAAAATAAAATTTGGGAGCATTTCCAGAAAATGTTTTTTTTTTTTTTTGGGACCTGTTTGTATCGCTCGGCTCACGATTCTCCCACACTGTTCTACACTTGAAAGTGTGGCGGCTAAATTGTTTTGGACAATAAGAATAAAGAATCGCAAGTTTCAGAGCGCAGGGAACGTAACGTATGAGCAGGTCGCGGTCTCCATCCTGCTGTCCTCCTGGTGGCCTATGAAGGAGGTTCCTTGTGCTGCTCTTCACATCACGTCCGACTGCAGAGGCTGAGTCCTCCTCCACTTCGGCCTTCCGGCGTGAATGGGGGCACGGGGGCGATAGGAAGTAACTCGTCTTGTGGGTCTCGAGGTCACTGAGACGCCGCGCTGCGGTTGGTCAGAGGAAGGTCTGCAGTGGTCTTTCTGTACTTTGCTTCTACACAATGTGTGATTATAGGTGCGTTTTGGTACTAGATCAGCAGGGGGCATCGTGGTCAGAGCTGCATTTGCAGGTGCGCGACTTGAGACGACGCAGGAAGCGCGGACCCCCGGGGGTCCCTGTGGGAGGAGCGTGTGGTCGGTACGGGCGGAGCAGCCGAGTGGGATGAAAGGCCAACGGCTCGACAGGCAGTTGATGCTCCTCGCTTGTCGAAGCTCCCGGTCGGTTTCAACCTGGAGTTTCGTCTCCCAACTAGTTGCTCCTTAAGATACAGATGATCGGTTTGAAGGAGAAGGAGAAATAAAAGCAGCAGGAGGCCACAGCGCTGACGTGTGAGTGATTTGGCGGGAAGGAGGCCCTGCGGGTGGGGGGCGGGGGGTGGGCTGTTCTGGTGTCGTGCCGCCCAGCCAGCATTTCCGATCCAACTGAATCCACAGAGGAAGAAGTGCGTTGAACTCGCAAGGGCCGCTGGAGAATCTTGTCCGCCGGCCGCCGACGTTGTTCTTCACTAGCTGGCTGGTGGGGTCGCGGTTCCAGCGCAAACACGGCCTTGTTTCATTTCTGCAGGTTTTCCGTTTCACGCTCCAGCGACATCCCCGCCGCTGTTAGCATGTGCCTCACGTAGCAACGCAGTTTGTACAGTGGAGGAAAATGGAGCTGATCTGTTGCAGTAGTCGGTTGGACTGTTGGTTGTTTCTCCACTCAGTGTGTCCAGTTCACATGGATTTGCTCCCACAGTCCAAACATGTTTGTTTCAGGTCCATTTTCAGACTGAATGACCTTTTGTGTGTGTGTGTGTGTGTGTGTGTGTGTGTGAGAGAGAGAGTGTGTGTTGCGCTGCTGTGCTGTACAGGTGTGTGAGTGACTGTGCTGCAGGGAGTTTAGTGTAACCAGGTGATGCTGGGTGTCTCTACTGAACAATGAACCTCTGTTCTCTGCTGAGGAGAGAAGCAGAAATGAAGAAATGAACTTGTGATGTTTTTCTCAACCTTTCCAGTCAGTTCCCACTTTTCATGTCAGGAAATATCCTCATTTCAGTTTTATGATTTTTTTTTTTTGTGGCATTTTATTATGACGGAGGAGGGAAAAGACACAAAACATGACAGTTTTTTAAAGTTTTTTTAGCTCTTCTACAACAGGGCAGGTTGCTGTTTATTATGATGGGGGGGGTGTCTTCAGTGCAGATAAGATGTGGAGTTGATTCTTGAAATTGTAACTTTATACTACTTCCTCCTAACAGCATCTACACCGTCCCCCTCACTCACACACACTTACACACTCCCCTCCTTCACTGACACACACATACACACTCCTCCCCTCTCTCACTCACACACTCCCCTGCTTCACTCACACACACTTACACACTCCCCTCCTTCACACACTCACACACTCCCCTGCTTCACTCACACACTTATACCCCCCCCCCCCCCCCGGGGGGGGGGGGGTTTGTGAAAACCCCAAAGGCC
>UFQX01001806.1:152063-176457 GCA_900497675.1 Arapaima gigas
CCCCCCCCCCCCCCCCCGGGAGGGTGAGCAGTGACTGGAGCTGAAGCGCATCCCCTCACATCCTCTGCATAATGTGTTGTCTCTATGTATCTGCTCTACATATTGTAGCTGGTGTCGGTGTTACCCCCCCCAAGGAAAACAGCAGCCGTTAACGATGGAGTCGACTGCAGGGGGCTTTTGCTGGACCTGCCGGGCTGGAGGGGCTCACGTCGGCGTTGCTACATCAGTCGGGCTGTGATGCGAGACCCTCCTGCAGGGACACCCTCCTGCAGGAAGTCCCTCCCACGGCTCCTCTGCTTCCCATTACTTTCATTCAAAATTCACATCTGCATTTGGCTCATTGAAAACACATGTTCGCAGGGGGTCAGGAGGAGGCCGTTGTCGAGACGCGAGCGCTTATTAGGAGGAATTACCTGAAGGTATCGGCCTGCCGTGTTCTTTTGGATGTGGAGGAACTTCCCTCTTCCCTGGCGGGTCTGTTGTTGGTTCCAATAGTTGACAGATTGGATTAAATGATCTGCATTACATGTTTTTATTTAGTGTTTAACACCGAATCAGCTTACAGTTTTAATTCAATTTTTATTTTGAACCCTTCATGCAGCTGGATATTTTTACTCTTAGTTCAGGGTTAGAATCTGATCAAGACCCCCGGCAGTAACCCTGACCTCCCCGTCACCTGCTGCCTGCTGCTCCTGTGCTCTGTCCAGGTCCCGTCGTGGGGTCGGGTTTCGTTCAGCTGACGGCAGTTGGCCCTGAGCTCATCGTTTCATGCTGTGACACTGTTCAAAATCGCGATTGACGTTTAGCATCCGACCGTGTGTTGGGTTAACTGCCTCTTTTCTGCTTCGCTCACGTTACACACACACACACACACACACACACACGGTTTGCACTTCCATGTTCCTGGGGGTTCTAGGAAGGCTGCGTGATGTCCGGAGGCCAATCGGTTGGTCAGTCATCTGATTTGACCCGACAGTTTTCTACAAGACGCCCGGATGCCGCTCCTCCCCGGTGAGATGAGGCCGGGGGGGGTGTGTGTTCACCAGTACGACAGAAACCGGTTCCTCAGGAATCTGCTTCAAGTCTCAGTTCACCACCTTCACAGTGATGTCCTCCTGCCCGAGAGACCGAGCGCAGCCCGTTTGGGGAAGAGGACCGGTCACACTCACTTGACAACCTCGAGGAATTGTGGGAATGCCAGTTGTCATGGCGATGGCTCTGAGTAGTTGAGGCGCAAAGAGGCAAGAGTTCAGCAAAAACCAATGATGCCAAAATTTCACCCTTTCGACAGCTGCAAATGACTCGCGAAATCTTTTGATAAATAGCGGGTTCCTCGTTCTGTGAAGGTTTGAACAACAAACTGCCAGTTTGTTTAATTGTATTTTCTGTCCATTCATGGCCATGTTTTGGTTGGGAATGAACTGCGCCTCTATTTCTGGGGTTAAATCAAAATGATATATTTTCTAGGAACTAAACCTTGACAGAGTAAACCTGCATAAAAAGGGCCGAGCGAAGGAGGCGGTTTCGTAGGACAGTCGCTGCTCCGCCTTCCCTGCCTTCCCCGCCAGCTGAGGGGCGAGAAAGACGAGGACGGAGTTGCTCACCTCTGGGTGAAGCTGCCCCCCGTGACACAGTTAAGATGCTGGATGTAGAACGTGTGCATACGCTCGGTGGGGGGTGGGGATAGGGGTGGGGATGGGGGTGGGGGGGTAGTCTCTATTGGAGCCGCCGGCCGACTGCATCGATCACATTTCTGCTTCTTCACTCAGTTCTCCTGTCCAGCGGAAGTTCTCATTCCAGGAAAAGGACGTCTGGATAAGCGCTCGCTGGTTCATAAGCAAAGTGGCTGTTGGATTTTCTTATTGTCTGAAATTTTCTGATCAGTCTTTTTTCCCAGAGCTTTAGTAAGTCTTACACATTTTTTACTCTGGGTCATCTCTACTGTGTCCGTTCAGGGTAAATCGAAGGGTCTGCACAGGAGGCTCTTCTAGCGCTGTCCTCTATAGAGGATGCTGGACATTTTCTCTCATCATTTAAAGTAAGATTAATAAAAAAAGATTCTAATAGATGCAATTGTAAGAAATAAACATAAAATAAGTTAATTTTCCCGAAAAAGTGGGGACAGAACTGAGACGAAGTACAGGTTCAGACACGGCAGCTGAGCTCGCCGAGTCAGGAGGAGGTGTCTCTTCACCTCAGCTGACCTCCCGGCACCTTCCCGGGTTTCGGTTCCTCAGTCCGCACCAGAATGTTATTATTAGCCATTATTCACTTGGAGCTTTTCTCTAGTGCAAACCGCTTAGAACCATTCGGTGTAACTACATCAGCTTAGAAGAGGGGCTTGACTGGGGGTGCAGCAGCGGGAATGAGGATTGGAACGTGAGATCTCTAGCTTGCCAGGCAGAGGCGGTCACCTGTCTGATGCCGTAACTTTCTTTTTATTCAGTCTAAAACACATCCAGTTGTGCTTGGCAAGGTGTCCTGCGCCGAACCCCAGGCTGATTTACCCTGGGACCCCGGTCTGTTTTCAGTAAACGGCACACGGTTTATGAAGGGTTCCCTGGAGTCGCTCTTTTGTGAAGCACTCAAGGGTCCGTCCCGAGGAACAAATGGGCGGCATTCATGGGGCTGCAGAGCCTGCTGTGCTCCACACAACAGAAGACAGCAGGTGGTGGAGTGGTTACAACCTCTGCCTTTGGACTAAGCTGAGGTTTAAATCTCCGCCCAGCCTTGATCAGGTCACTTACCCTGAAGTGACCCAGTAAAAACAACTCGGCTTTAAAAATGCTAAAAACAAAAGCTAAACACTTTAAGTCACTCTGGAGAAAAAGTGTCTGCTGGGTGAATATAAATGGCGGAAGGTCACAGCCCCCCGTAACTCCGAAAAGGGGAACCTGTGCTGCTGGTTTCCACCTTTATCAGTAACTACTTCCTCAACCGCTCACCCCCCCCATGGCTTCACGCGCAGAGCCGTGGCCGTGGGTAACTGTCTTGGGAAACCCCGCAAGGACCCCTCCGCAGGAGTCCAAATATAGGCTTCCTGAATTTCCCAAACTCCAGCCTGTCTACCGTGGCATCCCCACGGGGGGTGGAAGCAGCTGCGTCCTCAAATAGGAACCACTTTTAAGTATATTATTTTGCTGACTGACAGCGGAACAGCACCGAGTCGAGTCAAATCAAATATTAATAGTTAATTCTCTAAACGCGTTGGTCATCCGCACGTTTGCGCAGGGAAGTTAAGGTGTGAACAATGAAAAATCCACCTGCGGCCGGTTCTGCCGCCTTCGGGCCCCGACGGCCCAGGTTGGCATGTTGTGTAAGCAGCTGGGGAAACAGACGGATGACTGTGACGAAAAGAGGTAAGGAGAAGTAAGGAAACGTTGGGTGAAGAAGCGTGAGACCGTCGGGGGTCGTGCGGTCAGTTGAGGAAGGTCCCCCTGCGGGACGATGACGTCGTTCCCATCTGGCTCTCCGTGAACGAGAAGCCGCAGCTTGTCGGCGCCAACTGGTGCAGAAGTCGGTCCTGTGCGGAGGCGGGAGGCCGAGGAGCCGCTGCCGTCGTGGGCCCGTTAGCCCCCCGTCGGGAGGGATTGACGGCGGCCGCATTCCTGCGAGGGACAGCGGTCGCTCGCTGACGACACAGGAGCCGAGCGTCACCTTTCCGGACCCCGCAGGGTGCCTTAGCGACACGCGGCCCTTTGCTCACAAGCCCCCATTCTGCACTTTGACGTGAAACCAAAGCGTGAAAAAAATCGTTCAAAAACCTTCCGACGGTCAAAGCCCCACGTGCAGCAAAACCCGGGATGTTAATGAATAAAGAAAATAACGAAACGCGGTCGTTCCTCACAGCACTTTTGAACTCGCCGCTCCGGCGGTACTTAAAACTGAGCCAGAGGCGAAACCGTCGTAATGTTTCAGTGCAGGAATTACCTGCTTTCACTGTGTTAACAAAACACAGTCAGTCTGCTGACTTTAATGCACTCGGAAACACGGGAACCTGAAAGGCGGCGGCGGCGTCTCTGCTGGATGATGGGATCAGTGTCAGGCCCCCCCCGCAGGACGCAGGGCTTCCCGGGGACGTCGCAGGGTTATTGCAGCTTGAATCAGATCGTATCGTTTTCAATAAAGCGACACGTAAAGCGACGGCTCAGAATGTCGGCTGCAAGCGGCACGTTTCCCTCTCGACTGCCGTTCGCTGAGGAAGCTAAAATGTTCCTGACAGTATAAATAACCTAATTCAGATGAGCGTATTCTCCTCTCATTTTATTTACTGCATTTCAAAAGTTCATTAACACTATTTTGTACTTGAATAAAGTGGAAAATTCAACAGCGCTAACTAGAATGAAACGGCTGTCAACTTGGAGACTTCTTCATTCTTAAGGATGCTTGTCACCATGGCAACTATTCATACTGCCAGAATCTTCTTGTCACTTTTGAGGATTTTTAACAAAAAAAAAAAAAAAAAACACTCCTATCTAAACCGTGAAATACTTTCAACTGGAGGGCTGCGTTACGGGTTCCGGATCCGTGTCTTCTCAAGCGGTGTGGGGTTGAGCCTCTGAGCCCCGCCCCCTTTTACATAGAGTCACTGCACTACGTCAGTAACCCCCCCCCCCCCCCCCNCGGTGTGGGGTTGAGCCTCTGAGCCCCGCCCCCTTTTACATAGAGTCACTGCACTACGTCAGTAACCCCCCCCCCCCCCGTCCAGCCATTACTGAAATATCGGTGGGATTTCATCATTCTGTAACAATCACGCTCCCTCCGCAAGCTGTAGGTGGCGCCAGCGGGCTTTCCACTCGGGGGTAGCGTGTCGGAAACTGGCTAAGCGGCTGGCGCGGCCGGGTGGGGGGGCGCAGACAAAGGAAACTGCGGAGAGCAGCGGCGCGTGGGCCGGCCGGCCGCTCGCTCTCAGTGTCTGCGCGTAATCTGCTGCGGCCGATTCATCTGCAATGCAGATCCTATCAATTTTCCTGCTGTGACAGCAGCTGGCTGCACGCTGATTAAGGGCATTCTGGGTGGGGGGTCCACGCGTGCGAGGGAGGCGCAGGATCAGGGTGAAAGCCAGCAGTGGGGGCTGCGCGTAACACGGACGGTGTGTCTGATGGGGCTGCGGAGCCGCACAAAGTCACAAGGAGCGAGGGGACGGCGCCCGTCACCGGGTGGGCTGCGGGGGGCACACGGGAAAGCCGCTTTGTGTCACGTCAGGCCCCGCAGACAGGGACGTGCTCTTCAATCACTGTGCAGGGTTTCCCCTCAAGGGGGTCTTCTGAACCAGCGCACCTCTGTGATGATGGTCCACAGAAACACCCAGTTTCCCACAGATGCTGCTGAGAGCCATTTTCTTCCTGCAGCCCAGAGACCTGTGTGTGTGTGTGTGTGTGTGTGTGTGTGTGAGAGACCCTGCAGTGGTGCTTGCAGGTGTGTCTGACCAGACTTTCTACCATCTTCTTCTTCAGCTGTAAGTGGTCACTGTGAGATGTTCCTCCCAGGCAGGAACACACCCGCCCCCCCAGCAGCCCTTCGTTTCTTTCACTTGTCCCATCACAGGAGGGGTGGAGGAAGCGCTGCACCACAGGGCTCATCTCCTGTCTGTTCTCATTTGTGGGAGAAACAGCATCAGTGATGAACACAGCAGGACTGCTAACCTCAGACGGATTCATTAGGACAGAAGTGGCCACCGCGGTCCACACATTTGCTGCCACCAAAAATCTCCTGCTTTCTTGCTCGGGGCAGCAAAATCTGCCCAAGCGTTGAGACAGGAGAACACGAGAGCATAAGCTGATCATCTCCTTGAACATTTGCACATTGTTTGTTTGATCTTCTCATCTTCGCTTCTTGTCTGATCCGTGAAGCAGAGCTGTGAAATCTGTCTGGTTGTGGTGCTCGTCCAGGTGTGTGTGTGAAATACGCCTGTGTGGCTCAGGAGTGTTTGGAAGATGCTCTGCAGGAACATGTCTGGTGGGATTCTGGTCTCCTCCCTGTGGTCACACTTGCACCCCCCGGGTCTTTGACTGGTCAAGTATCGAGGAGCAGGATTCTTCTGCTCAAGGGCATGAACTAAACCACCGAGGCCGATGAATTTACTGCCTGGGAAAACCCTGCTTGCTTTTGTGTGCAGAACGGAACCTTCTGGAACTCAAAGGAGTTGTTAACTAGGTGGCCATCTTGATTGCGGATGAGTCACCTGTGGTGGCCTTTGTCCCGCTTCTCATTGTTTGGACGGAAACTCCTTTTCAACTCCTTTAAGTTATTACAGAATTAATTGCTGCCCCGGGGGGTGTGGGCCGAGGGGGGGTGTTTTGGGTTTCTTCTCCCCGTTCTCCTCCCACGGCATCGTGTCCCAGAGAGGAAACTCGGTTCGTGTCCACCGTCCTTCAGCCCCGGGTCTCGCAGTGGGACGAGTCACTGAACCGAGGTGCTTCGTAGACCTCAGGAACCCTGGGGGGCAAAAACAGCCGAGTCACTTTCCCACCCAGAGCCTCTCCGGCACCTTCCGCACTAATCACAGCCTCTCGGCTCGTTCGCTTTGCCCTGCTCTTCTGGTCATTCCTCCACGTTTTGAAAGATTCCATCTTCAGTTTCTGTTGAAAAGGGGGATTCAGTTGCTGAGGACGAATCTTTGAAAAGGGAGGAAGAGACACTGATATTTGTGTTGGAATAGTCTTGTGGCTGGGTGGGGCAGGACTGAACGCGGGCAAAACACTGCCCCCCACGTAGTGCCCTGCATAAGCGCTTCTCACAAAGAGACGCACAGACGTCTTCCCTTGTCCCACGTGAGCACGACAGCCGGAAGCAACGGCGGCGTTTTCGCAGTGAGCTGAGAGGTGAGAACATTCAGCTACCAGCCACCTGCAGCAGAGCTCGTTGCTGTGATCTGCTCCGCGCAGCCGCAGTTAAACCTGCGCCTCTGACGTTCCCCCAGGAGCCGTGTGGCCGTCCCACTCGAGGCCACGACGGCAGCGGAAAAGGCAGCTCACTCATCTCCCCCTTTGATGGCGTTCCGCTGAGGCCTGTTTCCTATTCTTCACGGAAGCAAGAGGAGTGATTGTTTATCTCACTGGGGATCTGCCGACCTTCTGGCTTTGATATAAACTCATCTTTTACAGGGTTTGTTCATGTAAACAATGAGAACAAAAACATCACAGTGCTAACATAAGTTAAGGAGGTGAGGATGTTAACGCTGGATGTCCACAGACAGTGAAGATTATTGGTGCGTTTTCCAACTTTCTCAACCCTGCTCTCAAATGAGTCTCAACCCGGGGGGGGTGACATGTCAGTTTGTGGGGTGGAAAAGTGATCGACTTACTTACTGATAGAACAAGAAAATGGTCATCGTGGCAACCGGCAGGCCAAGGAGGGTAACTCACACGTCGCCTGATGGAAGCACAAGAAGGTAGACATGTCAACCGATGGACCAAGGAAAGAGATTCACATGTCAAATAGTGGAAGGAGAAAATTGATTGACGCACAAACTGGTCCATCCATTTATCAATTATCATGTTAACCGCGGTCAGGGTCGCGAGGGTCCAGAGCCCATCCCAGAATCTGCAGGCAACATCCTATGAAATGTCACCCTGGATGGGATGGCAGTCCATCAGAGTGGCCACAGACACACGTTCACTCGCCGTAGGAGCCAGAGGAAACCGTGAGGCTTCCGAGCTGCTCGCTGAGCCCCCGAACCGACTGACACGTCCACTGACTTCAGTTAGAATCACTGACATTCCAGTTGAGGAAAGAAGAAGATAAGTAAGAATTCAGGCGACATCCAGCAATGTAGAAAAATCACATCGAGGTGTATATTGCAGTAAAGGCCGCTTTGTCACCGAGCCGCCATCGTCCTGTCCGAGGGCATCTTCTCCTCGCCTCCGAGACCTGAACCTCCTCGTGATGATCTGCGTTTCGGTCAGGACGCATCCGAAAGCGCAAATTTATTCTCATTTATTTCACAGAAAATAACACTTCACCTGGGAGCTGTTTGCTCTTCGTTCTTGTTTCAGGAAAGTCAAGTTTCAGTGGCACATTCCCACAAGACAAACAAGATAAAGGCTGTTTTTGAACAGTCTGACCCCACTGGACCGATACTGTTAAGTTCCCCGAAACTGCGTGAACATCGAAGTGACCAGATCAGGACGAAAAAAATGTTACAAAAGTAGGAAACGAAACTTTGTAAAATTCTTCCTAATAGCTGAAAAACAAACCAGACGCATGCAGCACTTCAAGAATTTCCCCATCATCATCATCCTCATCTTCGTCATCTTTGTCATCATCATCATCACGCTGAAAGTGTGTGGAGCAACACAAGGGAGAAACTCCTGAACAAAGAGCGTGTGTCTTCTAAACGTTTCTCTTTGCTCGGGTCCTTTCTTAGAAAGAACCTCTCGGTATAAATAATTTGTTTATTGACCGCAAGCTGGGGAACCGCTGCAGGGGGAGGACTGTGACCTTGGATGGAGTTTCAAAGAAATGCGGTTTAGAAAAGCGAGGCGGTGGCAGTTCCTCAGGTTTGAGGCTGGACTGGAGGCCTGTGGACACACACACACACACACACACACACACACACACACACACACACACACAAGCGCGGGGAGCGACTGGGCTGTATTTAGGGTGTGTTTGTAGGTGTGTGACTGTGACTGTGCTGTGTAAGTGTGTCTGACAGCACTGCGCTGCCTCTCAGCGGCTCCCCTGGTCTGTAGAGCTTCACGATGAACCTGCAGTTTCGTAGGGAGACGTCCGCTAAAGTTGCCCGTGTCTTAAAACACGTCAGGGTGGCCTTTGTCTCCGGACGGCAGCTGTGTCTGCATGTTAAGGTGTGACGCGGATACGATCACACGCGTTTACCGTCCTTCGGCGCCTTTCTGAGACACAGAACCAGTGCCTGAGGTGGCACGTTGCAGCCACCTACACACACGTCTGTGTTTTGCTCTTAGGACTTTTTATTGCCTGTCGACACGTCTCATAAGGTCTCGGTGCTCCTTCCTGCCCCAGGCGACCAGATTCTCCCATCGCAGCAGAAGATTCGCCCTCATAGCGCTTCACTCGGGGTGCACTGAGTTACGCTGCACGTCGGCTCACGCGCTGGTGCCCCTCCCTTTATTCAACACGTGGACCCCTTTCGGCGAGTAAATACGCTTTTGAACATCGGCAGTATTCCCAGGTGTCTCCTTCAATCCTAATTCAAACGCCCCCCACCGACAGAACATAAAGGGGGGTTGAATAAAGTTGAAATAAAATGTAAAATTAACTAATTGAAATGAACAACAACAAAGAAACTTAAAATAAGACCTGTGTCAATGTGGGAACGTTCGGGAACGCACGGTCTTAGGAAGACGGTGTTTCTCCTCGATAGGCCACCGTCAGCCCTGAACCTGCAGCTGTCCCACATGCGTGCAGATGACAAAACGAGCAGGAGACCACACTCCACGGGGGGCCGCCCTCCTCCCTAGCACATCTTCCTGGGACACGTTCCTGGGAGTCAGATGTGTTAAGCAGAATCCAATAAGATGCTCAGCTGCTCAGGAGATGGAGGAGAGCTTTTCCTCAGTAAATCCTGCCTTTTTTTCCTGAACAAAACTGGAAGCAATATGTCGCGCTGCCCCTTCGGCCTTTACCCTCACCTTTATAGACTTGCGTCCCCGGCAGAAGTCCATCGCCAGCAGGCTGGTACACGTTGAGGGTGCTGTTCCAGCATCGCGACAAAAATACTTCAGTTGAAGCCAACGTTTTGTCTGGTGACATCCCGCTGAGTCACCCATGTCCTACCATCCCCAGCAAGTGACTCGGAGACACAACTTCTGGTAAGTCGTGGTGGGCTTGTTATCTATATTCCTCCTATGGTTTTTACTTCTAAGGAACCGGGTGAGAGCAGAGCAAGAGGCCCCCGCTGGGCTCCGGCACTCAGGGGGTAGGTTCCTGTAACCGGATAGGTAATCTGCTGCGAAAGGTGGGGCTGAGATTTATGAGGGCGATGCTGGGAATGGGAAACCATGCTGGTGTGGGAGTTGATACGGGTCTCCTCTGACCACGACCGCCTTTGTCCTGCCTGGGAGAAGAAATGCTGAGGTCTCCTGTCAGAAAGAGAAGGAGAAAGAGAAAAAGCCACTAGGAGTGAAAAAATGACCTCCGGTTGGATCCTCAGGATTTCACGCAGGAGGGATTATGACTTCGGTCTATTTCACTGACTCAAACCACTGGCAATTCTTTCCTTGTCAGAATGAAACACACCGCTGTTCAGACAGTGGAAAGGTAAATAGGAACAACACATTATACATCTCCAAACTGTTTGACCCATAAAGTGGTTACATTCAGTGCATGAAGACTGTCAGTGCTGTGAAACTGTAGATGCTGCAGAGCAAAGCAACCTACCAGGCGCAGACCAGCGGAAATGTGGAAGGAAAGAAGTAATAAAATATCAGTTACTCAACTTAATTGCCCTTAAAACAGCGACACGTCCAGGGCTGAGGGTGTGTGTGTGTGTGTGTGTGTGTGTGTGTGTGTGTGTGTGCGTGCGCACGTGCTTGACTATGCAAAAACTTTTTTAAGGGTGAGAAGCACCCTGCCAAATTTCACGTCTGTGTCTACAAAAACAAAGCCATGTATAAAGAACAAAGAAACAGGCAGACAGACAAAGAAAGAAAGATTGAGCTCTGAAGGTTCAGAAATCATAGCCAACGTATGAGCTTCTGCTAACATGTTAGTCAGAGGGCAGAAGCACACGATTCTAAACCATAAAGCATTCATGATGGATCAGTCAACACAGACCGGAGGGAATTTTCGAAAAGCTCTCTTACGTGGAGGTGGCATTTTTTCAAGCTCAATACCTCCATTGCTCCTTTTTCCAGCAACGCATTTTGCAGTTTCTTCCCGCTTTTAAAGCACGATCCCTGAATGGCAGGAACTAAACCTGCCTCTCTGCTGGGGCTGGAGGTGGCCGGCCGGCCTACCTGTGGCGCTCAGGTGATTCGCAGGATTGCGTCACGTCCTCGGTCTTCTGTCAGCAGTTTTAAATATGCGTTGAGCTCATTACGAAAAGTGGGAAACGTGTCCTCAGCAGGAGAGGAGAAGTTCCTGCTGACGGAAGGGGCGAGACGGACGGCAGCCGATTGGTCGGTTCATTAGTGTCACACAGCCAGTCGCAGCGACCTGCTCCTCAGTGACACGGCGGATGAGCTGGACTCGAAACTTCGGCCCATCAGAACCCCGGTTTTCAGCTCTGCTGAGACAGCGAACGGGTCCAATGTTCTGTAGAAACTCTAAGTTGGGTTAGAGCACAAATACGCATTTGTTCGAAACTTCCACCTGTACGCTGTCACTTCACCGCCGCCGAGTTCCAGACTTTCCACTTTCCTCGTCGTTATTTTTATTATTTGTCCCGACTTCCTGTTGCCAGTGACACTGGTGACCCAGACAGGGTGTCAGGATGCATCAAGTCCTCCGAAAAGAAAAAAAAAGCAGTTTTGAGGACAAAAGCTGCCGACCCGCCGCCCTCATTGTGTTTTGGTGCGAAACGATGTCGCCGTAAAACACCAAAACAACAGATGGACGGTCTGTGGCAAATAACCCGGATTTTATTGGTCTAATCCCTCCCATCACTGCTGGAATTCCGGCGTCTCCAAATAGCGGGGTGGCGGCGGGAGGGGCGCGCTGTCTTATGAGGGCTGTCCACTCGCATCCTGTCCACTTGTGTGATCTCCGTGCCCCCCTGCCGCACCGCGACAAGGGGCCGCCGGCGGTTCCCAGCCGCTCCCGCCCCGTCGTGGTCAATAGCGGCCTTGACGCTGACGCCTTTGACAGCGCCGAGCGGCCCGGCTGGTGACAGATCATTAAGGGGTGACCCCTCGAAACCAGGTCATCTTCAGGGCTACAGCCCTCCGATCTCAGTTCAGCTGCTGTGCTGCTCTCGCTCATCGCCACCCTCCTCAAGACCACCCTTCCCTTCCTCCATCCATCCCCAGCGTGAGCAGCTCAGCCAGGCTTGAGAGGATTGTCTCCACAAATTAGTTTATTAGGAATCGCCAATGACACGCTGCTGATCCGTCTGCTCGGCCAGCCGGTTTATCTCCGTCTGCGGGGGCCGGGTCTGGACGCAAAGTCCACAATGAATACGAAAATACAAAAGTGTATCTTATTTTTTGGGGGCGGGGAGGGGGGGCCAGGGCAACGGGGCCTCCATTTTGTCAATTACTCGTCCTCCTTTCAGGCTGCAGCTTTTCTCCGTCGTGCTTGCGAGCTGAAGACACGTCGATCGGTCCCCCCGCCCCAGGGGTGCCGGCACGTCTGCTTTAAGATTTTGTAAGCTTCTCTTCAAAGACCGAGCTTTGCTCCTGCAGATGTTTGCTAAAATAAGCTGCGCGCTCGGGCCGTGACTCGCTCGCTCAGATCAATACCGCTCCGGAGCAGAGACCCCCGGGAAGGTCACCGATTCCCGCGGCGGAGCTCAAACCAGCCAGGGAAACGTGTTTGAGACGGTCGTGTGTTGACTTTGGGATTTAGGGAGAGGTGGTTGCCTGCAGAATTTGCCCTTTGGCGTGAAAATCGATGATGGTCCCAGGCATCACGAGAAAGGGTCCCAGCAGACACGTTCTTCACGGCTTACAGAAGTTTCCAGCTTGGGGACAAATAACCAGGCTGCAGCTCCATTAAATACAACTACGGAGACAACGGTCCCCTGTTCAGCTCAACGGCCAGATGATCTGCGTGCAAAGCTGAAGCTCCAGTGAATCAGCAAACAGGCAGTGAGTTTCAATTCTGAAAGTTCGGTTCCATTTCTAAATGTTTGTCCTTAAAGCTGCTTACATGCCCCCGGCGGAAGAACGGGGGCACGGCGGGCGACGGCAGCGTGGTCGGAACCCCTTCCGCGGCGTGGGGTGGTGTGGTCACTCTGCTGGGGGTGCCGCTGCTGGCCCCCCCTTCGCCGCCGGTTGTTCCCCGGCAGACAGCTCACTTACACGTCAGGCACCTTTCGCAGCGGTGAACCTGCAGGACCTCAGAGGAGCAACTTTCGTGCTGCCGACACACAGATGATCGCAGCAGATGGCGTTGGGCTCATTTGCGCAGCTGTCAGGAGGTCAGCAGAGAAACGGCTCTCGGAGAGATGGGCTTCGGGATGGAGGGATTCAGCAGCTCTGAGGGACAGAAAAACCTTGTTGTGCTGAAAACGTGAACCTGGTGTAGGATGCTGTGAAAGTCAAGTCCTGCCTGCCACCCTCCTTTCTGTTGTCATGTTTGTTCTCCCGTCTTTGGGGGGGTATATAACCTGCCCTGTTTGATAGAAGGATGGACTGAACTAAAACACGCTGAGCTTGTTTAACTCCTGTTTTAGTGATAATATTTCACTTGCATTGCAGAACTAGGTCCCATGTTGGCACTTTCTTGGTTCTTCCAGTCCGAAGGTGCTTAGTTTGAATCCCCCACTCGCGTGATCACCTTGGCTGAGGCGCGTAGCTTGAACGACCGCAGTAAAATACCCTTCGGTGAACAGGGCTGAATGGCAGTAGATGTTTATTATAAAAAGCTTCAACGGGGAGAGGTGGCAGATAAAGGAAAAAAGGGCTCCGGAGAGACTCCTGCCCAACGCAAGTGTCCCCGGCAGCGGATGAGAAATCGGTGTAGAGGTGCGTTCCTTCACCACGCTTCATTCGCGGCCCAGCCAGGCGTGCACTTTCCGCTGTACAGGTACGGCCGAGACGAGAGGGGCCTTGGCGGCTTTGATCGCCGACGCAGCCGTCCTGCACGGCGCCCGTGAGAAACCCCTTAAAGTGACAGGGGGGATTACAGGGCCCCTCACGTTCAATTTAGCTCCGTCGTCAGTCATCGGGCTTCTCCTGCGGCGATGACAGCTGCGCAGCTCGCGGGTTCAGCTGCGCACACACGGGCAGCGTCGGCCTCTCGTCGCGCTCGCTGACAAACGGCGCTTCGCCGTTCAGAGGCACCTTAGCGTGCAAGTGACTCGCAGAGAAAAACACTGATCTCCACTGTCCCGCCCGCGTTCCGTTTCCGCTCCTCGACTCCACTTTTACAGTAACCACGGCAACCGAGCGCTGACCCCATTTGTCTTTTTTCCTCTGTAAGCGTGAAGCCGATCGGGCACGGCGGTTTAACCCCCGCCTCCTGCTGCAGGACCCTGTTTCGAGGTGCTTCTCTTAAACCGGCAGTAAAAATCACAGGTAACTTCGAGCAACTTAACACAGGAACGTTGGCAAATCGCTTTGGGGAAACGTACTCTGTCCTTCTGCGTCATTCACACACTGCCTGCAGGTCACTCACAACTCTCTCCGACACGTGTGTTGAGACTCTGGGCCAGGTGTGCCGAGCCGGAGCCAAAGGCCCCCTGCGGCACCACGCGTTTCAGCTCGGAACTTCAGCGGGTAAAGCGAACCTTCGTAAATGTTTTGATGCCTGCGAAGAGTCGAGAGAGTCGCCGTGACGTGTTCTGGGTGGTCTGCATGCTTTGCCGCGCCGCTCTGGGAAGTGGGCAGATCCGGAGCCGAAGCTGAAAGTAGGTTCAAGCCGTTAGTCTCGGCCGGTAAGGAAGGTCTGTTAGGGATTTCGTGGCTTTCCCTCGGACTCTGACACGCGGCGCTGACCTTCGGGAGTTCTGCTGTCGAGCGCAGCTCTGAGCTCACAGGCGTCCGGCAGCGGCGGGTCTCAGATCGAGGCCACGTGGGGAAATCGGGGGTAAAATCGCTGTAGTCGTTTCTCACACCTGTTGATTTCCGTGGCTCTGCAGCGTCGCAGCACCTTTCCAGGGGTTAGAACTGGCCGAGCGGTGAAGGGCGTCGCCTCGAGTCGGACCTAGAGACGGGTGTCTGTATCGTACCTTGAAGAGCATTTCGTCAGGAATGTATGACAGGGAGGAACTGGCAGGAAAGATGTGGACTCTCCTCATCTTTGCACAAAGGAGACCTCAGAGCGTACCGATTCGGCCACTTGCGTCACACTCAGCTGTTGTGCTCCATTTCCAAGTCAAAGCGGAGCAAACAGCGTGGCAGCAGCTGCAGAACTTTCATCTTTGCAAATGAAAAGGCTGTCGTAGCTCCTCTGCTTGTCCCGGCACATTAAGAACGCTCGGGCGCCACAGTCGGGGGTACCTGAGGCCCGGCGTGGGGCCGCCTACGGGCCTCTCTGCTGGGCAACAAGGATTTATGAAGGGCGCCTGTGTGAAGCGTACGACCGTGTGCCAGTTGCCCGCTGCTCGGCGCAGCTGCTCCCGCGGTGCTCACAGGGGGGCCGAATGGCGGCGCACAGCAAACAAACCCACACCTGTTAGCCTCTCTGCGCTCAGCGGCCAAATGGGCCTTGGTGACGCGTCTGGACTGTGGGACCTCGCCGGGCTCCAACCCAACAGCACATTTCATATTTGCCCAGAATGCAGCAGGTTTAACTAAGAGATAAACGTCTGAGAAAAAAAACACACGAAACAGAAAACAACAGAGAAGCGTGAAAAGGACAAGTCCGGTTTGGCCGGTCGAGGCCTTCGGAAAAGGGAGAGAAAGAGAAGCAGGATGAACCGTATCAGTGTATATCTGCGGGTGAGACCAGGTGAGACCAGGTGAGACCAGGTGAAGCCAGGTGGGCGGTCTGTCTGGTTGAGGTGACGAAGCTCACGTGGCGTATGGGGGGGCTCAGCTCAATCCTGAATGTTTCTCAGTACAGTGGAGGGACAGGGTGGACGAACGGCACGATTGACTTACTGAACACATGCAGGCTGAAGCGTTTATTCGGGAGCCACGTCTGTGTGACAGCGGAGATCACGGAGATCGTGGCGATCATGGAGATCAAGGAGATCGTGGAGATCGTGGTGATCACGGAGATCGTGGTGATCACGGAGATCGAGGAGATCACGGAGATCGAGGAGATCATGGAGATCAAGGAGATCGTGGAGATCGTGGTGATCACGGAGATCGTGGTGATCACGGAGATCGATCTAACGTGACCGACGGTAAAAAGAAACCAGGATGAGAGAATTTCAGCTGCACATTTGAAAAACAGTCTCACTTTTTTATACTGTTTCTATGTATCTCTTGCTTGTTTGGTTTAGTTTTGTTTATATCGTGAAGAGTTTGAGGGTTTCGGCGGAGCTGTGTGGAAAGACAAGGATTCAAATGACCAGTCGATGCCTCATCATCGTTGCTGTTTTGCTGAGTTATTTTTATTACTTTGCCATCTGCAGGTGACCTCATGTTTGTCAGAGAGAAGCGATGAGCAGTGCAGCAGTGTCCTCAGTCCACGAAGAGAACGTTCCAGAAATGAAGTGAACCTGGATCGGTTGAGATGAGTTTGTTGTGCAGGGAACACCCCCCCCCATAGCCTCCATGTCACAAACTCGGTTCTCCAACGTCTTGTGGCTGTATTGCTGAATGCCCTACAGTTGGGTTGTGACCCTCTCGCCCCCCCGATTAGCTGGACACCACCCATGGAGCACAGAGCACACAACCACCCCAGCTGTCGAGGCCTGAAGTATGGCAGGAATGCCCGAGGACCGACGGAGTCTCGCGTTTCCTTTTCTTTCTCCTGACGAGGCGGGGGGCGGCGGTCGGGCCGGGGCGGTCGGACCACGCGCGGATGAGCGCGCTGTGACCCCGCGAGCCGTGTCATCTCTTCGCAGCGCCATATGGCCGACAGCAGCTGCTCGGCTCCGTTCGAGAGCCGCACACCTGTTGCCTGGTGCGAGAGACTCGGCTTCGGTCATCGGGCTCCAACCCCCGACGGACATTTTGTCTGATTATTACTGCAGTCGCGCAGATTCTTCAATTCTGTCCTCAGTTCTACTGAACCCGGAACCGAGAAGACCGGAGACCAGCATTTCCCACACTTTGCTTTTTCGGTATTAATCACTTTCTGTCCAAAGCGACTTATAAGGCACTCGTGTCCTGAGACACTGATTAATGCGGGGGGGTCCTGCACAAAGGCAGGTAAATTCACCTTCACCTGGGAGGGGGGGTTGCACCACCTGCTGAAATGGGACTAACCTTCAGGGCAGCTCTGGCTCTGCTCTGTTTTACTTTCTGCAATGCAAAGCAGGGGGCAGTGCTGGATCACTCATCATCTGCCATGGTCCTCGATCCCATGTGGCCCCTGAGGTGCGGAGTTCAAACCCCCCTCCCCCAGTCGCCTCCTCTGAGATTTCGTAAGGCCTGAATTCCACAGAACAGAACAAACACGGTTTGCCCTGTGAACCTTCGCAGAAGGACATTCGGTCTGCATCAGCTGTGGGCGGAAATGGGGGAGATCCCCTGCGGGCTGGGGGGGGGTTTGCGGCCTCGAGGGGACAGTTTCCTCGGGTGACGCTGTCACGGCCGGGAAAAGGAAGAAGTTATGGAGAAGCGAAGGGGAAGCAGGAACTTCCCTCAGCTGCACGTGTGGTTAAATGATGGAAACGAAACCCTTTTCCTCCTGTTCTTCCTCGGTGTCGCTCCGCAAACACGGCCATCGGTTTCGCTCGGCCGGCGACCCCCCGACAGGAAGCCCGTCGGCCCACGATTCCTCCGCCAGTTTCCCTCAATAAATTCCCCACCTGTGTGACCAGGACATTTCTTCATTTATCTGAACTCCAGTTATGCGGGGGTGAAATTGAGGTTATTTTTAATGGAAAAAAGACGGTGAATCCAGGACAAAAACATGCAACTTAAGTACAGTTTTAAAAGCAAAATAAAGGGGCATTTTTATGCACAAAAACAGCACAAATGATTATTTGTAGCTCGTCTTTTAACGCCTGTGTGGGTCTGCTCATCATCGGGTCTAGTCTAATACGTCCCTGAGTTCCTACAGCAGAATATGTTACGACGTGAACGTCCTGAACGCCCTTCATGACGCGAGAACCGCAGAGGAGAAGCGCCACTGTGGGGGGTCTGCTGCGGCTTTGTGCCGAATGTCGCTGCTGGACAAGGAGAGGAGTGAGAGTGATGGGGGGGGGGGGGGGGGGGNGGGGGGGGGGGGGGGGGGGGGGGGGGGGGGGGGGGGGGGGGGGGGGGGGGGGGGGGGGGGGGGGGGGGCGCTGGTTGTGTCGGTGTTTTGGTTAGAAATTGAGTTGGGTTTTTTTGGGGGGGTAAAATGGATAATAAATTTTCCCATTTAGAATGACAGTAAACAGGCCGCCTGCCTCCATTTTGCCCGCTTTAGTCGGGTTGTCAGGAGCTGAATAGGAATGTAAACTGTGGGAGGAGAAAATAAATAAGGTGATCAATGGAGAAATGAAGAGCAGAGCAGATTAGTGGCAGCAGCCAGTAGTGGCACATGTGACAACACAGTGGGTGGTTTCTGGTGGTCACTGGTCAGTGGTGATGGTCAGTGGTCAGTGGTGATGGTCAGTGGTCAGTGGTGATGGTGGTCAGTGGTCAGTGGTGATGGTGGTCGGTGGTCAGTGGTGGAGGTCAATGGTCAGTGGTGGTCAGTGGTTGGTGGTCAGTGGTCAGCGGTGATGGTGGTTGGTGGTCAGTGGTTAGTAGTGGTGGTGGTCGGTGGTCAGTGGTGGTGGTCAGTGGTCAGCGGTGGTGGTGGTCAGTAGTCAGTGGTGATGGTGGTCGGTGGTCAGTGGTGGAGGTCAATGGTCAGTGGTGGTCGGTGGTTGGTGGTCAGTGGTCAGCGGTGATGGTGGTTGGTGGTGGTGGTCAGTGGTCAGCAGTGGTGGTCAATGGTCGATGGTCAGTGGTCAGTATTCAGTGGTCGGTGGTGTGGTTGGTGTTTAGTAGTTAGTGGTCAGTGGTCGGTGGCCAGTGGTCAGTGGTCAGTGGTTGGTAGAGTGGTTGGTGGTCAGTGGTCGGTGGTCAGTGGTGGTGGTCCTGATCTGTCCCTGTGCTCTGCAAAAAAACTTGTTTCTGAGACAAGTGGTCATGGCCTGCAGGCAGCAATACCATCTTCCAGATGGCAGGAGTGAACACAGGGCATGAGGACAGAACCGCTGACATGGAGAAATCTTCACAGTTCAGATCTCAGATGTTTATGATGTAAAGAAATAAAGTTCACGAGATCACTATGTCTTTCACTGGGCAGAAGATGTGGTAACCATGATCTTCAGGTAACTGCAAGTTTAAGGCTTTATTTATTTCAGCTCAGTTACCCGGTGATGCCCAGCTCAAAAAGTGGACAGACACACACACACACACACACACACACACACACACACACACACACACACAGACACACACACACACACACACNCACACACACACACACACACACACACACACACACACACACACACACACACACACACACACACACACACACACACACACACACACAGACACACACACACACACACACACACACACACACACAGCTGAACTGTAGTGCCTTTGAAGTGGTTGTATTCAGTGCTGTCAGACAAGCAGATGCCACAGGGAGCGACGCACCGGGCCCAGTCCAGTGGACAGAAGAAGTAATACTAACTAGACCACCAGACTTTATCACCTTTGCAACAATAAGAGAAAAAGTGTCAACAACTACAGCTACAGCCAAGAATATCTGAAAAATTGAGGGCACTTTTTGACTTACTGGCCCACGTAGCCGCTTTTGCTATCGAACTTTAAAATGTGGAGGGAAATGGCCAGTTGGCACCAGCAGAGAAATGGCCACAGTAATGAAAGCTGCAGCGGAAAATGAGCTCGAATGGACAAAAACTCTGTTACTGGTGCTGAATAACAAGCTGTTGACAGACGGTTTATATTTTCCTGGTGGATTTTCATCATACGGCTTCCTGTTAGACGAACGCAAACCAGACTCACCAGAGCAAACAAGTGAATGCTGCTCGTAGTGAGGATGATGGGAGATTCGCCTTTCAACGTTTCATGATGGTTCAGTAACTGCTCTGCCTTTATCTTCCTTTCATAAGACGCAGCTGCGGAGGAGGACAACCGTACATCACAACGGCGCCATTCGGATGGCTTTACACCCCCAGCTGACGCACAGTGCGGCACTGCAGCAGGTAAGCGAAGGGTGACACACCGGCACTGTGCTGGTTCAGATGTGGTCTTCCGCCTGTCTCCGGTGCCATCCACTTGGCCCTGCTCCTCGGCCGCAGTTGCGTAAGGAACTTTGGGAAATTCCTGCCGCTCGGCACGGCTCCATTTCAGCCGTTGCTCTGTTTGAGCGGCTCATCTTCTCAACCGCCGTCAAACAACGTCCCGCAGCTTGAGCGAGAGAGAGAGAGCGAGAGAGAGAGAGAGAGCAAGCACACCCGAGGGTGCTGCCTTCACGTGTCTGCACGCCCTGGGGGGTAATCCAGCCTCATGTATTCAGTCATCAGAGCTGTTTCATCTATCGGTTAACACACCTGGTTACCTGAGCGCAGCAGAACCCCTCCTTCTTTCTGGCGGAATGCACTCATGTCCTCAGACTTGCTGACCTCCGTGGAAACTGCAGGTCTTCTCCTCGAGTTCTGTTCAAAGTGTACTTTTCTGTATAAAAAAGTAAAATTTATAGAGTGCTTTTCTCACCATGACAACACTGAGCTACAAAATAAATATCGTACAGTGTAGCAGAGTAAAACAATACTGTCTGTACTGTAATAAAGTCCACCGTGTTGTTAGGAATTTACCGGAAGCCAGATGCCGCACGGTGTTATCAGCTGTTTCCCCTCTTTCGCTTTGTCTCGACACGCAGCGTCACCACATTTACTACACTTGTCATGTTGTAAACGACCCTGTTTATTTACCCGCACTTGTCGTGGGAAACGGCGGCGGGTCGCCGTGACGCTCGTCTTTATTCCCTTTACTCAACACGTCATAAGACTGAAGTGAGGCTGCGAACCCCTCACCCACCATGTGAGATGTGCTGTGCTGTACACGCCGCTGTACCGCGGTATGAACACACATTCGTGACCACAGTCGAGTCTTTTCTACTGAGGTAACTGTGTGTTTACCGCGTTTTTCCCGCTCAGCTCAGGGCTTCATTTGTTCATTTCCCCATTTGAAACAATTCAGTATCCGACGTGTTTTCAGGACGAGTCAGCTTTAGATATGGGCCATGACTGTAGTTACCTGATAAGCCAGCAGAGGAGGAGAGGAAAACAAGAACCTCCAAATGGTGAAGAAGGGAAAAGCCGTCAACCTCGGGGGGTCAGAGAACCGGTGGCCACCCGCCCCTCCTGGGCGGTACCTCTGTATATTCACCTGTATAACCAGCTACCTTCTGCACGGCTAAACAGGGCCGAGGACCTGGGGCTGAATCCGTTCCCCTGCTGTCGTACCCTTGATCAAAGTATCCTGAGTTTGTACCTTCTCTGGTGGCTCGGGCTCCGTGTCAGAGGTGAAAAGTGACCAAATTTGTCAATTTCTGTTCCACGGTCTTCATATTACAAGCGAAACGATTCCGACAAGGAGAGGATGGACTTTCCGCGTGTCGCCTGTGATCTTTTCAGGATATCAGCCAACGTCTCTGTTGGTTCTTTTTAATGTCATTTCCTCACAAAGTTCTGCAGCTTTTGTGAGGACAGAAAGTGTGATGAACGGGGCTGCATTGCTCAGGATTTCTTTTACTGTTTGTCTAAACCTGCAAAATTCTGGGCTTATGAACGACGTCAGTAAATGTCTTTGTTATGTCCAGGACTGCGGTTTATAGCAAATCAGAGAGGAAGGTGAATAAATCAGAAAGTACAAGGAATATCTTCCCACAACATCTCACACGTGTCGCTCACACGATCAAGTGCAGCGGAAGATCTCTGCCGTCCGATGAGCACGATCTGCATTTTTTCACACCTAGTGAACTTTGAGAGAGCAAACCACCCCCTCATTGCCCCCACACCCAATTTATCAAACACAAAGGAGGGCGAGATGCCTTTTGATGCGCGGTACTACATTTAAGTGAAACATCATAGCTGTGATACATGTCCCCTTTGATGTATTGTGGGCAAACCTCTTGGGTAGAGAACAGAGCCATCATGGGCGTTCTTGCTGATCCAGGTAAACACAGTTAAAGGTGTGTTTAAGATCCACTGAGAAGCTCCTGTGTGAGGAGAAAGGTTTTCCTCACTTTGCCTTCGGGGCCAAATGAGAATATAAGCCTCATGACTTTGATCAACTTGGGAGCATATCGTGTAGAACTGAACATCCGGGGAGACCGGTCTTCGTGTTGCTTCATGTCAGCGCCGGCCCACGCACACGGAGCCCTGTTAGACGCCTCAGAGATTTATAGGTGCCTCTCCAGCCTGGGAGGCCTCCTGCCAGACCTCTTGGTGTCCACAGCTCAGGGTTTCAGAGGTGACACTTGCATGCGGTGACGGCACAGGGCAGTAGCGCAGCCTCCAGGCACGTCAGCCATCGACAGACACGGCGGAAGAGACAGGGGCTCCGCCTCGGCTTGATCGACAGCCGGATCCGCCAGAAAAACCACCCCTGGGCAGCGCTCATCCTCCCCGACCCGACGGGGCTCACAAGCAGCGCCCTCCAGTCTAAACGTGCTGCTCGACAGGCTCTTTGCCCCGAGTCGCTGACGCGCCATCAGAGGCGGCCACCATTTTTATTGAACCCTGCCTGCTACCCGGTTCTGTAGCGACACAATGACAAAATGCTCGACACACTCCACGATCGCCAAACTGTTTTGCGAACAAAGTGGCTGAAATGGGCTGGCAGACAGATGGACGAGTGTAAAACTCGTGTGGAAAAGGAAAAGCAAAATATATCACCAAACTTTATTACCTCACGATTCATTGAATTTAGTACATCTGTGTGTGTGTGTGTGTGTGTGGAGTGAGAGAATCCGTGAGGGTCTTTACGTTCTCTTTGCGTGTGACGTCACTTCTCCCTCGTGAGTTTTAACTCCAGCCTTCTGGAGTTTAATGAACTCGACTGACTGAGGGAGAGAAGGACCTGAGGGCCAAATTTCGGGGGAAAAACACAGTCGTGGATAAAGAACAAACAGGCAGATAAACAGAGACTGAGCTTTATAGATTCAGAGGTAAATGACAAAAACAACATTCGAGTGAAATTTCACTTTCATTCTCTTGCAAACAATAACAATAAATAGCAAATAAGTTTTTAGTCATTTATCAGAGAGAAAGTGAATCACTGTTTGCTGAATATTCTGCTAATATACATTTTAGCCCCTGTAAAGATGACAGCTCCGCCTATGGTCCGGTGTTTATTACAGGGATACTTCCCACTTTAGAGGAGGTCTTTTCAGCCCAGCTGTACCGGTTCAGGTCTGCTGAATGTTCTGTTTAATTTGAACATCTGGACGATAATGACACAGTAAATTCTGACTGATTGAAATTGTGCGGATTTTATGGTGGCGTGTTAACGGAAACCAGATCGGCGTTCTTTCGGCCATCGCGAGCGGAAAGCTTGGCTCCCGAAGGCGTTTGGTACAAACGATGGGAACTAATGACCCGACAAGCCAACACTCCACTTCTTTCCAATTAGGAACCCGGGGCAGATCAAAAGACCGGGTCCTTATCACAGCATGTTGGCTTGTGAAAGAATGGAGTTTCACCACAATCGTTCTTATAGCTAAGAGGGTCCCTGCAAAGTGTTTTAATAAGTTGATGGAGGTCATCAGGTTTTGGTTCCTCAATGTGAACTCCAGGAAACATCAATAGGGTTTACAATTCCCTGAGGTATTATGGAAGACCTCGTCTCCGAGAAAAGAAAAAAACAAGCAAGAAAGGACCCGTGTGCTTCCTCCCCATGTCCACATCCCTTGGTTCTCGCACATTTTTATCTGGAGGTGATGTGTTGGGAGCAGAGCAGCACGTGCAGAAAGCACCTCTGCAGGCTGTGAGATGATCACATGCAGAAAGGGAGCCTTAGAGCAATAGAAGGATAGAGGGATAAAGAGGTAGGGGGATAGAGTGATGGAGCGATAGAGCAGTACAGTGGTAGAGAGATGGAGCAGTGGAGCAGCAGAGGGGTGGAGAGATGGAGCAGTACAGCGGTAGAGGGGTAAAGAGATGGAGCGGTAGAGGGGTAGAGAGATGGAGCGGTACAGCGGTAGAGGGGTAGAGAGATGGAGCGGTAGGGCGGTAGATTTGTAGAGGGGTAGAGAGATGGAGCGGTACAGCGGTAGAGGGGTAAAGAGATGGAGCGGTAGAGGGGTAGAGAGATGGAGCGGTACAGCGGTAGAGGGGTAGAGAGATGGAGCGGTAGGGCGGTAGATTTGTAGAGGGGTAGAGAGATGGAGCGGTACAGCGGTAGAGGGGTAAAGAGATGGAGCGGTAGAGGGGTAGAGAGATGGAGCGGTAGAGCGGTAGAGGGGTAGAGAGATGGAGCGGTAGAGCGGTAGAGGGGTAGAGAGATGGAGCGGTAGAGGGGTAGAGAGATGGAGCGGTACAGCGGTAGAGGGGTAGAGATATGGAGCGGTAGGGCGGTAGATTTGTAGAGGGGTAGAGAGATGGAGCAGCAGAGCGGTAGAGGGGTAGAGAGATGGAGCGGTAGAGCGGTAGAGTTGTAGAGGGGTAGAG
>UFQX01001807.1:0-14667 GCA_900497675.1 Arapaima gigas
TAGCTGGTATATCAGACAGGTACAGTCACCTGTTGAGGGGTATAAATTGCTGCACAGCTTCACGTCACCTTGGCTTGGTTACCTCAGAGTGGTAAGAAGGACAGATTTTCTCCTCCCTACTTCATCATAAGATTTTTTTTTTGCTTTATTTCAGCCCAAAAACTGTTTCCAAGCATGTAGGTGAATGAATGACTTGCTGGCATTATCAGCGCAGCTACAGACGATGGAGACGGTCTTCCTTTTTTAAGACAATGACGTCCAGTATACAAACAGCTGTCTAAAAAAAAAAAAAAATTTATTCAAAGCTGGAGGCGCATTCTTTGCACTGCCTTCAGACNTCTTCCTTTTTTAAGACAATGACGTCCAGTATACAAACAGCTGTCTAAAAAAAAAAAAAAATTTATTCAAAGCTGGAGGCGCATTCTTTGCACTGCCTTCAGACCCGTCATGTCAGACCGCGGCGTCTGCTGTGAAGTGCTATGAATCAAATCGTTCTGGGCTCCGAACATCAAACCCCAGGCTCACGATGTTCAATTTACCCAAGACGGTGAACTTCATTTCTCACAGTTCAAGTATCCCGTCTTTGTTTACGTGGATTTTCAACGATAAGACTCAATGACACCGGAGAATATTATATATTCCACAGCACATACATATCAGCGACTCGATATTGCTAGAATACAACTCCTGAAAGCGTAAAAACGATTAAGAGCGAATGACTGCGCATAATGGAAACTGCATGGACACCAAAGGAAAGCCGCCGGGAATCTAACTTGTGTTCCAACACTCACGAGAGTGGGAAGTATGATGTACCTTCAAAACGAAAGAGCAGCAAGACTGACCAGCAAGTGGAAATGGTATTACGTGATTTACTAACCTCCGACTCCTAAAACACTAAGTGAAATCACTTAGGAAAGGCTGAACGCAGTACTGCAGACCCAAGTGGTGTGAGCCAAGAGTGCCTCCCTTTGGGGTCCAGTCAATAAGTCAGACGTGCAGGAGTCCAGCGATATGAATGCAGGAGTAATTGGAGGCTCCGTGCCAAGGACCTCCAACCAGCCAGAACCCTTTCAGGTTCATTCCCATCAGAAAGCCTGGGAAAGAACCAGTAGTGAATGTGCCGTACTTCTCGCACCGACCGAGACGTGACGCACCAAATCAGCTCTGCCGAGCTCTTAGCGCAACGCACGTATACCGAGAGAGAGCTTATGGGCCGAGAATGAAAACAAACAGGTTAACTATTTACAGAGTATCAAACAGCGCAGTATACATGAGATCCAACTGTACGATCGGGGGAGGGGGGCACGCTAATTTGCATAGCCGTATAAATAATTTATTTGGGTCGTATTTACACCGATGTTTTCACAAGTCCTCTGCACTGGAAGTGGTAATGAAAACTGCCATATGGTACAGCACAAACGCAGCTCTGGCAGCGAAATGCACAGGTTTGAGCCTCCTCCGAAGATCAGGAATTGGTGCTTTTCTTCTGCGTATTAGTAACCCGCAACAAACGCCTTTCTCCAAGATGCGGCAGGAAGTAGAGGGGCGATTCTGGGAGGTGCCCGTGGTCTGGCGACAGATGAAAGTAGGAGTATCTGTCACTCAGCATTCACTCTGAGGTTGCAGAGGAGAGCCCGAGGGAAAGGAAGCAGGTGCGTAAAGATGTCGGGACGGCCTGGGATCCTACCACCGAGAACATGTCCCCACTTGAAGGCATGCCATGCGCATGGGGTAATTCCGACGGTTCGTTTCTGGAGGCTTAAATTCCAGAGTATCATCAGTGTTAATATACACAGGTTTACGAATGAGGTCCCGTGCGTATTGAAGCACTCGACTGCATGCGAGGTCAAAACCACATGTGCAGGATGTTAATCGTAATACGGGAATAACTAACAAAAGCCCTTTGAGAAAAGCTTCGCCATTAACAGTATTATCTGGCAGTTAATAATCATGTTGTTTGTAAATAGTGGACTAGAACCGGAATCATATGCTGTCGCACTAAATAGTTGTGCTTTTGATGATTGCTTTTTTTGATAGTCTTTCAGCAAGATAAACATTTACTCGGGGTCGAAAGGGTTGGGGCTAGGAATTGGGCCGGGGAAGGTCGAACCTCGGACCGTAAGCGTACGAGATGCTGGAGAAATCACACGGTTGCGCGGTCAACGTTTCTTTCTTGCATGCTGACAAAACCCGAGACACAAACATAATAGGTTCGCAACTACAAGCAGAAAGAGAGCCTTTTTTTGCAGTGGTAGCAACAGCGCCGTGGGGGGTGGCGATACTTCGATTCATTCCGGGGCGTTCTTGCTGAGGGGCAGAGAGAGCGGGAGCGTCAGAGGACATTTTGCTCGTTGCCTTGGGGTGTTGGGGGCCTTAATGTGCAACACACTGCTGAACAACATGGGAATGGAGAATGAATGGAGGGGACAACTGCAGGGGAGAAGCAGGCCTTTCCATTAGTCCCTACAGTTTTATAGGTGAGAGTAGGCCAGGGAAGGGAGGGGGGTGGTTTTTCCCAGTCTCAGCCATATCTGTTCAACCGTCATCCAGGCATCCAGGCAATTATCGACCCCAACACTTCAAAAAATGTCCCCATTCTCTGAAGTCCAGGGCCCCTGCTGGGGATGTCCCAGATATAGACAGGACAAAATGAGGAAGGACATTCATCATGAAAGGGGGGTATTTATAGAGAGTAGATATTCATTGTCATTACTGACTATCATTAAGCAATGCAGGCTTGAACCATATCAAATTTGTTTAATCCTGTGCCACGCTGGCATCTTTCCGTGCACGTATGCCGCCGCCCAACCGGGGGCAGTTAAGAAATAAGACAAATGGATCTGCAGACGATTCTCCTCCATTTAAGTTGACGTTCTCATGCGTCGTCCTCCACGGTGCGGACGGTATTTCCCAGCATCCTTTGGGTCGAACTATAGCGCCATGTTGTAGCCGTCTATCAGGTTTGGAGTCAGTGAAACGGCTCACAAACTACGACTGCAGGATGGGGGACGTGCTGTCGCAGGGATGTCAGAAAGATCTAGCTTGTTTTTTTCAGACATGCAGGTATGTATCTCAGTGGCTACACCTGAAATTTACTTTGGTGACTTGGCTAAGCAAGTTCCACAATTTTTTTTTTTGCATTTTAAATGGAAACTTTTTGCTTCACATTACCTTCTGGAGGCCGTACTGGTCAGTCAGAGATTCCAAAGTCCTCAGTCTGCGGGCAGTTTAGTCCCTCGATCGGGAAAACTGAGCCGACGGAAGTCGAGAGCAAAAAGAGATCAGACTGTAGATAAGAATCATGTTTCAGTGATCTGAGGGCCTAAAGGAGCAAAACATTTTATTATAAAACTATAGGCAAGGCTTGAGGGATCAACACCAGCCCATCGAAGAGCCCGTAGTTTAACTACGTTACAGAACCAAGCAGCAAAGAAACAGTAGAGCTCATTTATTTACTAAACCGTGTCTGGCATGTTTGTATTGTCGTGCAGCAAATTTTTGAGATAAGCCGTAAAATGTTTACTATGAAACTCCATGTAGGATTAAAATAATACCCTTCTAATACCCCATATCTGACTGTTTTAGTAATGCATAAATAAGCCGGGTGAACTTTGCACCTGAAAGACAGACCAAGACTGAAGAGGCTTAAACTGAGATTTTTTTGTGCAGCACATGAAGCCCCCCCCCCCATCTAGAACTGAGTCTGTCCAGTGTTCTGCCACACTGCTGGGCCTTGTCAACCGCTTTCTTACTGTCATCGTGGCATGCCACCCTCCACCAACTACACAATACAGACATCGCTGGTAAATCCATTGCTGTTTACAAATTCAGGCTCCAGAACTGTGGCTTAAGCCCAGGGGAGAAAAGGAAGTCTGCCCTCGGTCAAAGGTAATAGGCTCCGCGGGGATCTGGGGCGGTGCAGGCATTTTTATAATGCTTTCATTTATAACGTCGCTGCGCACACCCGGCAGACACTGATGGGCTTGGGAAGGTGGAGGTAATGCTGTCTTGTGTTCAGAATGCCTTTGTGTTGTCAGAAAGAGAAGAAACAGAGCCTATTATGAAGACCATTGTAATCACACACATCAGGACATTGTCTTTCATTATTATTACACGCCCCCCCGCCGACCCCCCTCTCCTTTCGCAGTCCCACTACGCAAACACATCTGCGGCCACTTAAGTAATGTCACTCAGTGGCCATTGTTGTTTTTTCCTTTCCATTTCCAATTTAGGTTGATACTGAAAGACGCTCATTGATAGGGGTGTTTGAGGAAGAGAACGGTCATATCCTGGAGAAGTACCCAGACAATGAGGCAGGAGGCCCGCACCTCCACCCATTTGGCACCGGGATATCGGGCCAAGAGCAACTTGTGCGGGATACTCTCAGACCGTGGCTGCTCAAGGTCATCTCCAAAGACACGTCTGTTGAAGTGGCCCAGACATCCCGACCGGTCTGATCGCTTCCGCAACACCGAAACAGCCCTGTGCCATCAGCAAGGGGGGGCTTGCTGTATCTCCAAAATACACACCTGTCATGCCATGCCGTTTGTTTGAAAACGCCCAACAGTTAGGACCATCTCACAAAGCCCATGTTTGACAAACCTCAGGCGCCAAAATGACCACAGTGCTTTTTATAAACAAAATTGAAATTGTGTGAAACCGCAGCAGCAAATACTAGCAGAGGCCTTTTGCAACCTGTAGATCCACAAGGAGGGCCTTGCTCACCTTGACGGAAACTGAGCGGGAAAGGGATGGTTTTAATTCCGATCCTTCCTTCTCGCAGGCTTTTATTCGGGCTATTTGAGCTGGTCAAGTGACGTAGTGTTTTTTGGGCCAGGACGAAAAAAGCAAAGACTGAGGCACTGGGTAAAGCTGCTGATAAGAGGAGCGCTTGTGGATCTGCCATCACTTCGAGGCGTACGACGTCCTTCCTAAGAACTCAGCAACGATGCCAAGGATTTTCCATCACTGTGTGGCAAACAATGGCAAATGCGCCTATAACAGTATCCATAAGGGAGAGCGAAAGAGCGCAGCGCCGCACCCTGAGGAGAGTCCCCTCATTGTGCGGTTAGGCAAGGTCACAGCAATGCCAGCAGCCTGCCCGGCTGGATTGTGCCCAGCCATGTGAAGTTAACAGCATGCAAAACGGCGAAGCAGAGCCATGCTGGGCCGCTGCGGTTCAGAGTGAGGCCGCCTTACTTTGCAGAGATTAAGCGCAGTCAGGATCCGAAATAAAAGAGGCCCTCTGGGAACATGCTGCGAGGGCCCTGGGGAACATGTTACTCCATACAAATGTGAACGTCCCCCCAGTGTTTCCATTTACTTCTTCAAAAAATAAATCTGTCTCTGACGTCCGTTGGCAGGCGACACGAAAACACACTGGGCGAGAACAGTCCTTCCGCAATGTGAAAGCTTCGTACTTCAGAAGCACAAACAGCTCGATTTGCTCTCGCCGCAGAGCGAATGATCCCAAAGTGTCAGCAAACACAGGCGTCTAGGGGACCACGGTGTCACCGAAACAGCCAAATAGCTTATGCGGCACTCGGGTGACAGCGGGACGGGCAGTAAGACTCGGTCCCGGCAGAACACACCTCCCGGTTGCTCGGAGTCGTTGCGAGGTGTCGGTGACCGAGCCGACCTCGCAGGTTAATTCATTTGTAACGTTTGAGATAAATACCGATGACATCGCAGTTATATGCAAGTTAACATGTTTTCGGTAAGATAACTGTCAAGGTTTTTTGCCAAGAAAAAAAAAATTGTGCATTTTCTCACTACACCAGTGACAGCAGCTGAAGTATTAGTTAGTAGTAAACCGCCTAATGTTTCGAAAGTCTGAGACCGGCTCCGAGAAACACCGGGCAACGGAATAAGTTAGCTGTGAAATGTGGTAAGAAATGGCAAAGATCCTTTTGGACACAAGATCAATACTTACCGAAATGAATTACACCTTACAGAAAGGTTAATTGAAACACTTAGCATTAAACAGGACAGGCTGTGATCGGCTGTTTTCTTCAGCGGTTGCTCAAGGTTGGAAGCCACTGGTCCTTTGGAAAGACCTACGCCGCTTTCTCAGACAGCAGCGGCCGCCACAGGTGTACCTTGTAAGTTAATCGGGATAAAAGTGCTTGCCAAATGGACAGGTATAATAAATAATAATGCGCCACTTTGGGAATGAATAGATTGTAGTTTGTTCTGCAAATACGAATCGTCCACATGCTGCGGAGATGCTCACGTTTGAATAATGAAACGATCCGATGTGTCGAATCCCGCCTGTATCAAATGATCTCCTTCATCATTATTCATTCATCACGGCCTCGAGGTTTTGTTTCGGTTTTCCCGCACAACACATCATTTTTCAGCTGTGTTTTAAAAAGTAAGAGGCATTATGAGCACCCCCGGTATGGGCATCATTCACGGCACGTCAACCTTCCTGCGGACCCTAATCCACTTAGTTTACGACTATTCCAGTATAGACTGCAACAAATGACATATTGGAAAGAATTTTAATGACGGGCCCCGTGACTTCTGACTTACATTTCACAGAAACCCTATGCAAAGCCTAAGCTGGTATGAGGAACGCACTGTCTACTTGAGGGTAGAGGTTAGGTCGACCCACACACGCATGTACAGGAATCACAGATATTTTCCAGCGCAGCTCTGAGGCACAAAGAACAAGTACAAAGTGGATGACATGCATGCAGAGTCTTCATCTGCCCCCTTTACCATCTCTGTCCCTCCTTGGAGAACCTGAAGTAATTTCCAGTTAGTGAGAGTGGTAATTCTGAGCCTGGAGGGGGATGGTGGAGCTGCAGTTTAGTAGTGTTTTCTTAGCTGGAGATAGAGATCTTGCCTTAGCAATACATTAAGAGACAAGGAGCACCGTGTCTCCTGAGTTCCATAAAGTGATCCACAAATGCCGCCCGCAAATAGTATCAAAATTATTGGAATGCACAATAAAACCCGTACTTAGCCTGGTACTACTGAAAAATAACAATAATTGGATAAAAGCCTAGCGGAAAATTTCCACTTTGGGTTCTACAAAAACATATTATGCAGCATCAGAAGTGCGTCGGGCAACACGTGTGCAGCTGCATTACGTCAATTTCGCAGAAATGTGCCGAGAGAATAAATGGCAGTGAAATTCCATGAGCATCTTTAGCACGTGGAACAACCATACTGCAAAAATGCTAATCCGCAACACCAAATCGGCAGCGCCCTTAAAATACGACCTGGGCCGGCCGATGCTGGAACACAGGCTTTCAAGCAGTACAAAGAAAACTGCTTCGAAGAAAGATATTGACCCGTGCGGCAGAAGTATGTGCCACTCTACTTGACGGCAAGAAACTAAACCGATAAGCTTGAATGTTACTGGGCACTGAACACAAGCTATTGTCTAGTGGAGAACCTGCTGAGAGGGAAAACCTGGTGTAAAGGATCTTCAAGACCCAATACAGAACCAGTGACCACAGCATCACTGCTGAACCAGGCCACCATAAAACAGCAGGGATAGAACAGGGGACAGACTATGTGACCACTATGTGATTCTTTTTTTGTGAGCTGTTCCAAATACTTATGTGTAAGATGTGCCTTTTTCCTCCTATATTATCCTTATCCAGCAACCAGGACCTATTTGTACCAAAGGAGGAAGGCGGATTTTATTAAGGAAGATTCTGTCACAGTAGAAAAAGTCGTTCATTCTACACCTGTATAAGAAAATTATACTAGGACTTTTCTTATTGTTTATGTCCTTTCTATTTCTACTGATATTGCTTTTATAGTTTTGTACAGTTCTGGTCGACATTATCGGCACCCTTACATTTTTAGTTGTATCGTGTACAATATCTCCTGAAAAAAGTAGGCAGTGAAACAGGTTTGGTTTGCATACGTAAATTTTGATACTGAGCACCACAAGATAAAACAATAATTGTACAAAACGCTGAAAAGGTGCCACGACACAATTATCGCGCCCTTTGAACAATTCAAATATGTTGGATTAGAAGAACAAGATTCCCACTGCAGCGAAATCAGACTCACCTGAGATAAATTGCCCGAAGTCACATGACACGAATTAACCGGTGATTAACAATGAATGATGGTTTTAGTGCTTAAAAAAGGTCACTTTGATTGTCTGTTCCTTCTCCTGACAATGATGAAGACAAGAGAGTTGCCTGAGACCATCAGAGAAACTATTATCACCAAACATAAAAATTCAGTGGGTACAAGGCCATGAGCAGAGACCTCAGTATCCCTCTTCCCACAGTTCTCAATGTTATTATGACGTTTGCTGCTCATGGAGCTGTCAAGAACCTCCTACAATATAGAGGTAGAGGAATATTGATCACAGAAGTCTTTGAAGGTTGGTGTGAACCGTTAAAAAAATAACATATAAACTATCCAACGAGCTTGAAGCTGACCTGGAGAAATCTAGAATGATGGTTTTAACCTCCACCATGTGCCCCACACTAAACCAAGAAGAACTTAATGGACAAAGGCAAAGGAGGACCCCACTCTTGAAAGACAAACATAAAAAAGCACAGCTGATCTTTGCGTATGTCTAGATCGCCTGGTGACTAGTGATTGTGAGTTCATATGCAGGAGTTGTATATACAGGGAAGAAGTGCAACACGATCGTATAAGGTTTGGTGAACTTGAGTTCGAAGACAAACAGGACCTTCGGGAATGCGATGACGGGAAGACTGGGAGATGTGGAAAACACGGAGGCTGGGAAATGTGCGAGACTGAGGACTTCAGGAGCGAGGTTAAACACATGGGATGCAGGGTTGATGAGGGAATAAACGCGGAAGGATGCTAGGCAGAGCTGGGAGGCAAACAAGAGCATGAGTACAGTTAAGAATCTGCAAAGGGGATTGAGTCTTCTTTTAAAGGCCGGAGTTATGTGCAAAGTGGAGACAGGTGTACACAGACCTGTAGGGTCTCTGCTGGTCACCTGGGGAAGCATCTATGGGGTTGTGACAGCGTAAACCTACCTAAAGTGCCCTGAAAATGTTCTGTGGACTGAGGAAACCAAAACAGAACTTTTTTGCAATCCAGACCAGAGATTTGTTTATAGGTGATGAAATGAAGTATATAAGGAAAAGAACCCCTTACATACAGTTAAATATGGTGGAGGTTCCATAAAATTGCGGGGCTGCTTTCCTAGAGGCCTTGAACGTATTGAGGGAATCATGAAATCAGAGGATCACCGAGGCATTTTAGAGCGAAATGTGCTGTCCAGCATCAAAGAAACTACTAATGTGGTGTACTTTGAAGACTATGGGTCCAGAAGGTGAGCGGCCCAAAACACACATCCAAAAGCAGAAAAGAATGCTTACAAAGAAGAAATGGAATTGGTTAAATTGACCAGCAGTGAGTCCTCCTCTCAATCTGAATGAAAACCTTTAGAAAGAGCCAAAATCTGCTACTGGTAAAAAAGAAATCCTGTAAACCTTCACAAGCTGGCAACTGAAGCAGCAGCAGAAAGGTGCCACAAACGTATAGATGCTACAAGAAACATTTTGAGGCTTCTTCATTGCCGAGGGTTGTGCTCCTAAATGTAATAGAAGGTGCCTTTGATACTGTCCAGGTCATATTTTCTTTTTCTTCTGTGAAAAACTACATATAAATTGAACAGACATGTTTTATGCTGCATAACTTTGGACATTATTCAAATGTTCTGATGAGAAGTTAGTAGATTCCCAATTATTTCTAAAGATGTTGCACACGACGCTCCTCGAATGCATGCCAGTAACGCTGTCCAGAACTGTGGGCGCTTTATGTCCATTTCTTCAGCATCAGGCAGCTTGTCATCCAAACAAAATATTCTGACTTGGAGTTTGAGAGCAAGGGAGCTCGAAATTGGTGGAAACTACAGCATCCCCTTCATCGTACCCCACAAAGAGGACGATGCTCACAGTCAGGCCTGGCAAAGCCTCTACGCAGCAGCACCGCGATGCCAGCATTTAGAATGAAGAATCACAGACATGCAGTTTTAAACCATTGGGAGTGAAGTCTATTAAAACCCTTAGCAACAAAGGTGAAAACTATCCATCTAATATCTACAAAAAACGTGTCGACAGATTGTGAAACCTGTTAGGTCTTCATATGAACAGTATCTTCTGTCACATTTATGATGGATCACTTGTCTAATGCCAGATCACTGTGACCTGGAGACTATCCATGATACATGGAGTGCTGGGTTATGCAAGGTACTCCCTGGATGGGACACCACACGTACAGTCATATTCCCGGTCTGTCGGGGATGTCGAGCCCCCTGCTCACCTGAAACATGTCTTTGGACTGTGGAAAGAAGCCAGAGCACTTGCAGGAAAGCAACACAAACATGTAAACAAGGTGCAAAGTCAAGACACCCGAAGCTGCTTTTGGATTTGGGCGCCGGCCGTGCGTCATCGATCGTTTCTAAGACTTAATTATTACAGTCACTAAGATTACCTTGTCAGGGCGGCTAGGATGAAGAGGCTGAAGCTGGAACAGTCGAGCGACACGTCACTAGCGTCTGGCGTGAGAAACCCCGAGATTCGCCACCGGTGCCCCTCCTTGTCAGAGCGTCCAGAAGTACGGGCTAAGTGACATCGGGATTTTTTCCTTCGTCTCAGCGCTGCCGCACTGCGCTCTGCGGACAGTCGCAGCACGAGTCGCTTTTAGCCATGTTCATGTAAGCAATTAATGAGCCTCGTTGTAACCAAATACGTTGCAATCCCAACCCCGGGGGCTGCCTTTCAACCATCACGCTGGCCGCAGTGGAAAAAAGGCTCCGTCTCCAGAGCCTCAATGGGGTACTGTCCTCCTCATTACGGTCCCGTTAAAAGATATTGATTTTCCACAGCAGGGCCGACGACCCCTTGTGCTGCAGAGATAATGGGCAATCACAAACTCCATCTCACGCCTTCATTTCAGGACGGCGCGGAGGCGCTCGGTCATTAAATGGACCCGTCTGGATCGGGCCCACCTTCTCTGGGCACCGCAAGCCTGCAGCTCCCCGGTGCGCTTCACGGGTCCCGAATCGGTTTATCTCGCCCGAGTCGTTCCTTTTGCACGAGGAAAGTTTCCTTCGACTGATCCAAGATCAGTACCGTTGGAGGTGTTGCAAAATGGTTTGTTTTTTTAGAAAGAAAAAAAAACCTCCGCACTTTTCCATCGTTTTGGCAGTTTAAGGGAAACAACTCATTTGCGACGGCTGGTTATGCCTGGCTGAGTTCCGCTCGTGTATCTAAAACGGGATAAAATAGAATTACAGCAATTTGAAGACACGTTTGCTGAGCAGAAAATGCTCGTTTCAGAAGGCGAACCCATAACGGACTCGTAAGGAGTGATGATGTTAATTATCTTTTTTGTTCACAACACTATATTCCAGTTCCAATAGAGGGAATGGAAGAAATAAAGGCAGTAAAACATGCTGGCATGAAAAAGAGAGTTTGGAGTCGCGGAGAAGAGTGAGTTTGGCAGATGTTTAGCTTTCCTGGGGTGGTCCGTCCCGGAACAGTCCTCGTAATCTGTCTTGCAAATGTCCACGTGGGACTCGGATTTTTGCGGCACGAAGGACGATAGAGATCGGCAAATGAGTGCAAAGGTGCTACTTTTTTCTGCACGTCAACTTAACACCGATTACAGTCACAATGTCAAGGGTATGATTTGATTTTGTAAATTTTTGGATTTCAAAATCCAACCGACTTGCAGCGCTAGCAGAGACAAAACAGTTAAAAAGAGTGTTGTGAAGCTTCATACTGCCGTTCGCAACCGTGGAGATATAATCCGTGTTTGGGAACGAGAAGGGAGCATTCGCTCGTGTGACGTGTTCTGACTGTCTGCCGTGTTAGTAGACAGGGCACAGTCTGCCTGTCCTGGCACTGACCTACCTACTCCCTGACAGAGCCCAGTCCTGGATCTGCCTGCTAGGTTGAAGCTGGACATGTCTTCCTGCTACCCCTCTCCTTCAGGCTCTTAATCTCTCCTATCCTCTGCCACTATGACCCTTCCTGCCACTCCTTATCTTTCCCCCCTCATATCTCCTGCTTTTTCACACACTCTCCAGCCCTGCTTTGTCACTACTTCTGATTCCGTAACAGTCCTCTCTCACCTCAGGTCCTGACCTCTGGACATCTTGACCTCCTGACCTGACCTATCCTGACTCCTTGGCCACGTTCTCGTCTTCCACCGAGGAGGCCCCCAACTCTAATGGTGTCCATGTGTGCCCACTTCGCTTGTCCTCTCTGCCTACGACATGCTCACTTCGATCCTTTGCCATCTCTCTCTGCCTCGATACACTCCACAAAACCGCAGACATACTGCAAAGGAACCATCACTGTCCTTAGCGTTCCTTCTTCTGCTGTGGTGCTAATCTCCCAGAAGCAGAGGCTTGTTTTGGACTTTGGCTTCTTGTTCTCAGCAGATTCAGGCAGTCTCCAGAAAGCCGTTCCTCTCTGAAACCTTCTCCCATGTCTAGCATCTCTGCTCTGGAAGCCAGGGGTCCCCTCAGTAGCTCCTCCAGGAATGCAGTCACTTTATAGACCCATCCTTCCATGCGCCCTTTATTAGTCAAAGGTCTCGGCAAATTTATGGGTCACAAAAAGATGGTAACAGTATGATAGCATATTTTGGGGTATTTTGTTATATTCTGTATGCTAGTTTTGCGGTCTTCTTGGGCACGACCATCAAGGTGCACGTTGGTGTGCGTGAGTGTGAATGATGCAAAGTTTAAAGACAGGTTTTTTTTCTCTTCTTGTCATCGCTCAGAGTCGTCCGCAGACACCGCTAACCCCGCGTCTCTCTTGCTTAAGTCACTCGCTCGGCTAGATGCCCATATAAGGGAACGAATTTGATTCTTCAACCGGCAAAATTCCCACAGGTTTGATAGCCCCGCAATGGAAAAATGACAAAGCGCTTGTTTTTTCCTCTGGATTTTACTGCATCCAAATAATTTCTGACCACTAGCCTTTTTATACGTCAGTGAGTCTGGGTGAATACAAACATTAGAGCCCATTTCATCTTTCTGTATCGTAAGTTCACTTGTTTGGAAATTTGACTTTATTGTTCCCCTGTTTTCTTCCCGTTAGTTTTAGGAGACAGTGGATGTCCAATGTATGGCTCCTCTTATTCATATCCTTGCCAAGTTTGCCTTCTTCTCTACTTTACAATATTGCATTTGTGACCGAACCGGTACCATGTGGAAGGCAGAAGTGTACAATTGGATGCATTCATCAAGGCGTCCGTCAAACCTGCAACCACCAGTCTCTCCTGACGTATTAACTGGGACCAGATGCCGTGAGAACCCCGAGGGCAGATTTCCTCTGATTATCCCACCCTTCACAGTGGAATCTCTGGATCCTAACCGGGGAATAACACAGTCCAGAGGTGGACAGCAGTCTGAGGTGTGCATCTCCATTCTCAGGGAAAGTGACTGAGCCACTCAGATGCCCCCAAAATTAACCTTTGACCGAAAACGGCTCATTAGTTTTTCACGTCTTAAATTAAACAGAGAGGATTAAAAAGAGGGGCAGCTAAAAGAAATCAAGGCCTATCGGTGGGATGTTGGTCACTGACAGTCTTGATGAGTTTTTGGAGCCATGCGTAGCGCAGATGTTTCCCTGCACGTGACGGGTATTTCAGCGTAAGTCACGAAACGCACGACGAACAAAGCAAATGAAGAACAAAATTGCCGTATTGATGGAAACAGTAGCGAGGGGCACAGCAAAGCTACAGTCAGCAGTGACAATAAACATAAATAAATGCACAATTGTCAGGCAGAAGACAACAAGAGAAAATAAGCTGTCTTCCGTGGGAAGGAACTGCTCACAGGAGCTTAAAACTGAAACATGCTGAAATGCAGCAAAAACACATTCAGGAGGAGTCTGTCAAGAATAAACAGATGTTCTGTGGAAGACAGAGAGAGAAAAAAAAAGTATCACAGAGCAGGTTTGAACTGTGTCTTAAAAATTTGAAGCTGAACCCATGAGATGTTCAGCTGCAAATCTACTCAGGGGAAAAGATTGTTTCCACGGTAGTGATATCTGGTAACCGTGAGGCTAGATCTGTATGTTGTTAAAAGAGGCTGACCAGCCCCGGCCCGAAGGCTGTGGTTTGACTGGGAAGGATGGAGCGTCACTGAGGGTCAATCAGTAGTTTTCACTGCTACAGACCTGACTAAGCACAAACTGAGGAGATATTTACACTGAAGCGGTGTTCCAAGAAGGTTGCAGAAGTCACCTTATAGGTTAAAAAAATTTTAAAGACAACATCACATACGACATTCAAGATTTGTACAGCTCCGTATGAATGAAGTCCTTAGGTGGAAGCCAAGCTTGACCGCGCGGAAACTGATGGAATTTTGTCCAACGTTGACCGNGTCACATACAACATTCAAGATTTGTACAGCTCCGTATGAATGAAGTCCTTAGGTGGAAGCCAAGCTTCACCGCACAGAAGCTGACGGAATTTTGTCCAACGTTGACCGGAATCTCCAGGAAACAATGAAAGGCGGCGGTATCTGGGTTTGCAGCAGTTTCAAGGTTAATCCGATCCGCTATTAATCCAAGACTGCAGACTAGGCACTACCTCAAATTGAAGACATCTTTGTAAATCAGGCTGGAGAACAATGTTTCCGCAATGTGGACCTGGCAGAAGTCAAGTTCCCAAAGAACAATGAGGCCAAGG